>JBAMBJ010001581.1:0-45837 GCA_037043495.1 Drosophila recens
AATTTTCCGCCATCTATTTGTTGGTTTGCTGTTGAACGCGGCCAAAAACAATTCCCGTTGTCATTGGCATTGAAATAAGCCCGGCAAATTTCACTCAGCCTGTGGAGTTGACATTCCGACAGTTTGACAACCGGAAGTGACCATCGAACCGAGTAAATCCCTTTGCCCATCCCCCCTTCCTTTTGAGCATTGCTTTGTTTATTTTCACTTAAGTGTTGACTGTTGACTGCTGAGCAAATAAACCATAAAAGAGCATAAAAAATGTTTCAATTGTCGCAGCTGTACACTGCAAGAAATGACTATAGTATGTGCGTGTTTGTGGCAGGCCATGAAAATATTTACACTGTCCAGCAAGCGACCTCGAGACAGACTGACAGACAGACAGACAGACTGACAGACAGACCAAAAGACAGCGAAACTCGCCACAATCCGGAATGTTCAGCTCAACTGCAGCTGTCGACGGTTGCTCGTAAAATACAAAAAATGAAAACAATGAAAAGAAAACACAACACAAATCGAAAATTCAACAAAAACAACAACAAAAAAAGCAACAACGAGTTACAAATATAAAATTCACAAGCAGCGGCCATAAAAAATTAAATCAGTTTGCGCAAAATACTCGCACATATTTCTTTTAACTTTCCCGCTCACCCCCAACCCCCCTTTCCACCCCCTTGGCCACTTCCATGATGATGATTTCAATGAAACGCACGCGCGCCATTTTGTTTGAGTGATTTTGTCTTGCAGAACGCGTAATTGCAGCGAAAGTTGAAACTCAGCGGAGTAAAAGGAAAATGGAAAAGTGGAAAATGGAAAAGTGGAAACTGCTGCTTGCTAGATGCCCACAGTGCAGATACTCGCCGTCTATGCTTGCGCCCCGGGCTCGGGCCCGCCCTTAACAGGAGCGGTTCAACAGCTGCCCCAACAGACAATACATGAAATGAAGAATAAATGTATAAGATAAAACTGATTTAATTAAATAATTTATAACTGAAATTAATAAAATGATAAATAAAATAATTTAAACTCTTTATAAAGTGTTTGTTTTATTTTATTTAAAATGTATAAATATTATAATACCATTTATATTTTTTGTATTTTTTTAATTAGTCCGATTAAATAAAATTTTTTTATATCTGAAATTCATAAAAAGATAAATAATATACGAGTAGTTTAAAATTTTTATAAAGTGTTTGTTTTATTTTATTTAATATGTATAATAAATATAACAGCATTTATTTGTTTTGTATTTTTTTAATCAATCAGTATTTAAATAATTTGTACGTACAATAATTTTAATAAAGATACCAAATTACTAAGGTACCTATAAGTTCTTCTTTTTATTAATAAATTACTTTAATATTTAGCTTATTTATTTAAGCATATTTTTTAAATATTTGTAGCAGATTTTTAACAATCCTATCAAAGCTTTCATATTTGTATATCGCATTAAATTTAAGTATTTTTAACATAGAAATTTGTTTTTTTAAATAAACTTCTTATTAGTTAATTAAAGTAATTTCTTTTAAAAATTATTGTTGCTCTCCTTTGTTAACAAAGTCAATAAAAGTTAAAATTAATATTTTATTTATTTATTCATTTTTTTAATATTTCTCTTTTAATTTCATTTAGAAGAGGAACTTGTAAAACTTTTCAAACAAGTTATTCTTTTTGCTAAACTATTTTAAGTATTTAGAGTTTTTTTGATATATGTATTTATTACTGAGCCAAAAAGATGATTTAATTTATTTATATTAATATATTACTTATTTTCTATTGGCTGAATTTATTTCAACAGAGTAACAATCTGTATTTTGGGCGCCCAACTGGCAGCTATTTACAAAGTCCGCCCGTTAATTGTCAGTGGCGATTTATTTATTTTAGTTTTTTTTGTTGCAACGCGCGCGTTTCGCTTGAAAGTTGTGGAAACTGTTTTGCCTTTTGCGTGCCGCAGAAAAGTTTCAAGCAGCATCATTTGTCAGTGGATAAATAGTTTTGCAGTAAGTAGCTAAAGTTATGCTTTTTGATTATGTAGCCATGGCTGATAATTTCTCATGGCAATCTCGCTCGCTGTCAAACTTTAAATGTGGTCCATTCAGGCATGTCAGATATACAAAGTTATATCGAGAAAATCAGTAGATAATTTACAGGCATATCTGTGCGGTAAGTAAACGCAATAAATTCAAATTGTGAGCTGCTTAGTGAGGAGGTTCAATTTAACGCAACTCTCTTAATGTGTGCAAGCCGCAAACATAATAAATAAGCTTAAGTTTGGTCAATTTGACAAAATTGTTTGAGCCCTAGCAAAGTGCGCTCAAATAAATCAGCTGCCATTTAAGCTGCCAGCGTTTTGCCATAAGCGAATTTATTACACACTCGCCTATTACAACGATGAAGAAGGAGGATTAAATTTGCGAGCTGGGGAAATATTGATGAGCTGAGATTTTGCTCGAGTTCTCCGATTGCCACTCGACCACTAATCAAATTTAACATAAATGATTGAATAGAATTTTAAGCATTAAATCAGAGAGAAAAAAATACCAAACGAGACTAAAGAAATTGTCAGTGATTGAGCGGCATTTTTCGCCCTTCATCCAAACTTGACATTGCGTATACGCAACGTGTGCCAAAACTTTGTCGCCTGATTGATGGCAACTCAAAGTTCGTTTGCCTCTGCTTTTTTTGTGGTGTGCCTTTAAAGCACAATTCAACTGAGAAATAAAAGAACTCTTTGCCATGCATTGTGAAAACCACTTGACAATAAAACGTAAAACTGCAACGAACTGGCGAAGTGTCCTGCGTCCTTTATCCTTTGTCTCTTGTTCCATTTCTCTGTGCAAATGTAAGCGTAGAAGTTGAATTCGTGCCATTGTCGGTGGCATTGGCGTGGGATTTAACAGTGTCAACGGTGCAAAGGTAATAAAAGCAGCGCATTGCAACCCGAAATGAAATATTAAATGCACCCTCGAATCGCTCGAATCACTCGAATCCCCCATGAATCTCCTGTGAGTCCCACCTCCTGCTGTTGTTAGATGAGTTAAACAAAGCGTGTTGTGCAAATGTCAATTTGATCTACTCAAATTGCAACTTGTTTCGCATTTATCAGCACGATAAGGTTGAAGGTTAATGGCCAATACTCGTATACGAGTAGTTCAAATGGCTTCAAATGATTACAAAGTACTGTAAAAAAATCGTCAAAAGTTACTTTTTATTAGCGAAATGTCTTTTTGAACTCTTGATTGATTAACTTTCCATTTCACTAAATTTTAGATTTGAAGAGAATTAATTTCCATAGTTTATTAAGTAAATAAATATGTTTAAAAGAAATAAAATGTAATGAAATAAAATTTTAAAAATTAATTAAACTACTAAATTAAATAAATCTTGCAACTGTTTGCTCTTGTCAATAAACTTAATAAATAACAGAACCTTTAAATAAATGATGCCATATACAAAATTTGAAATTGACTTTATTTTCTTCTTGATTAATTGACTTTCCTTTTCACATATTTTTAAATTAAAGATAATTTATTTAAATGATTTATTTTGTAAATAAATATGTTAAAAAGAAAAAAAATGTAATGAAATAAAATTTAAAAATTAAATGAACTACTTAATTACAAAAATCTTGCAACTATTTTTTCTTGTCAATAAAACTTAATAAATAAGAGAATTTATAAATAAAATAGGCCATTTAAAAAGCGTGACATATACTTTATTTTCTTCTTTATTGAATTACTTTACATTTTACTAGTTAGTCTTTAGGTTTAAGAGAATTTATTCAGTAAATAAATATGTTATGAAATAAACTTTAGAAAATTAATTTAACTACTAAATTACAGGAATCTTGCAGTATATAAAACTTAATAAATTACAAAATTTATTAATAAATTATGCCATGCAAAAAACTTGAAATAGACTTTATTTTCTTCTATTAAAATCACATTGAGCTGTGATTGATTGATTTCCCATTTGCCCACTTCACTTAATTTCCATAGTCTATTTTGGAGCTCACTTCCTGCGCTCGAATTAGAATCAGAATTAGAAATTTGCGGTGGCATTGAGGTTATCCATATCAGCGTTTAAGCGCCATAAAATATGCCCATTATATTTAAATGAAATTGCACATAAAAAAAATACCTCAAATGCTTATCATTGGCTTTTTGGCCTTGCGACAAAAACTCGGCGAGCAAAAGCTCGGAAATTCTTAGCACGTCGCAAGTTGCGTTATTAACACGTATTCCCCCCTCCCGCTTTGCCTTCCCCTCCCTCGCTTTGCCTAAGCGCAATTCCAGCTGAAATGACTTTAATTTCGATATAAAGAATTCAAGAATTCGAGAACAAGAAAGATGCTGTTCCGGATTTTGACATCGGGATGAACTTGTTAAACTTTAGTGCGCCTCAAAATGTCGTAAAATTTAATGCGAGTTTACTTTGAGCTGGGCAACGCACAGTGGTCATTTATGGTCAATTTTGCTCGAGTTAATATAAATTTTAATTTTTTTAGTTATTGTTTATATTTTTGTATTAAACGAAAACTAATAGATCTGGCTTTTTTATGATTTTGGAACTATATTTGGCCTTTTTTTTAAAGGCCTTTAAGTTCGTAAGGTTTATTATATACGTATTCCCTTCTCCTCTTTCTTTCTAGAAATCCCTGACCTTACTAATCTCTAATACTTGTATTATTACTAACTATTGCTACTAATACTTTTTGATCTGATTGGGTTTTTCTGGGTTTTCCCCAATCCTTGCAACAAATGTTGGATCATTTTAAACATTCTTGAATACCCCCAGATTTTTAATTTTAATTTTTTAATTTTTTGTAATTTTTAACTTCTTATTTTTTATAATTTCAGTTTAAATTTAATTTAAATTAATTTTATATTACTTACTTTTAACTTTACTTAATCTTTATTAATTTTCTTACATTAATTTTGGTCAACTGTATTTAGTTGACACTAAATAAATAAAAAAAAAAATAAATAAATATTTTTAAAAAGATAATTAAATAATTGAATTTGAAAATAGAAGAAATTTAAAGAATATAAAATATTTAATCAAATATAACTAAATAAAAATCGTTTCTAGTTATTTAAGGTAAAATCTGAATTTATTTATATTATCCACAGATTTTTAGCTCTTTGAAAAATTAAAAAAATAAAATCACAAGAAAAATAAACTGAAAAAAAAAATGTTATAAAAAACAATTCGATTAAAATATTTATTTTTATTATCTGCAAGTTTTTAGCTCTTTTTAAAATTAAAGAAAAAAATAAAAAATGTATTTAAAATAAATTTGAATTAAAATATATAAATTCGGAAATAGTAAATACATTCCAACTCTAAAAAGTGACTAAAAATTTACTAAAAATGACCACTGTACCTCTGGCAACCATAACTGAGGCCACTCAAGACCTTAAGGCGTCAGTCAAGACAGACTCGAAGGCAATCTGACCAGGGCCATTTTTGTACGAGCAGGACAACGACGAACGAGTCCAGTCATGTCGTAGCGTGTCCAGTCGTGTCGCTTGTTAGCTGGCGTCCCCTTGCTGATGATAGATTTTCATTTTGAGCGCCTGTTTTTATGCTACATCATAAAAGCGAATCGTAGGCGTTACACACATTACACTCACAAACACACACAGACATACACACACACACACCTCTAGAAAAAAAAGAGAAAAATAAAAAAAAAAACATATGCACGCCTCTGTCTATGCTGGCAACAAAAAAAAAGCCACACAATGGTTTCTGTATTTTATATTCTATATTCTCGTTAGTCGCGAGTTTTTCGATGTGAATAATGTTCGTGCTCGATGGGAGTGCGAAAAAGAGGGGTGGGTGGGGAGGTAAGGCGGGGAGGGGGTTGTGGTGGGCGGTGGTGCCACCGCAATCTGATTGATTAATACATCAATTTGTTATAGAGCCATCAGTTGTCTGATACACTTGACACAGTTTGCAGCTCATTAAATCGACACAATGCAAAGGCATAAAAGCTAATTGTGCAACTTTTGTTCAACACACACACACACACACACACAAAACTTTGGTGACAACACACATATGATTGAAACTTGCCTAATGACCAACCAAAAATAAAAAGAATAGGAAATCTCTACATCTATTAGACAATTGGGAATACAGAACAAAACAGAAAACAATTGACAGCATTGAACTTGAACTGAACTGTCAGTTTAGTTTGACAAATATCAAGTTGTTCTTATGCGAAACTTCAATAAATAAATATCTATAAATAAAAATCTTCTATTCTCTGTGGAAATTTCCACACCCAAGGGAGCAAATTGTTTTTATGCTTTGCTTGTTTCTTTTTCCATCAAGTATTATTTTAGGCTTCAATTTAAGTCAAATTTAACTATAACATTAATTTATATAGACAGTTGAATATAAGAAGAATTATTTCTCGGCATAAAACTCCTAATTCTTTAGTAAATTCTGATAAAAATCATAACTCAAGTGGGAAATAATAAAAAACTAATATTATATCTTAAAAACCTGTATGTTTATTAATATAAACTTATAGTGTAAGAAACTTGTTCTTATGCGAAACTTCAATAAATAAAAATGTATAAATAAAACTCTTCTATTCTCTTTGGAAATTTTCCATACCCAAGGGAGGAAATCGTGTTTATGCTTTGCTTGTTTCTTTTTCAAACATGTATTATTCTTATTTCTTACTTTTTTAAATACTTAAACTTATTTTTAAGACGAATATTCCTATTATTATTTTTGTCTATATAGTTTTATGCTCACTTGCTTCTCCATCTATTTGGTTTGACTACATGGAAAACTGTTCAATTGCTTTGCCAATTCTTGTGGTTACTTTCTTTCCCAGCACTTTGTCGATTTGTGAATGCCACACAAAGGGAATACCCTGCGGTTAGAATCATCAGTGAGTAAATATGTGTCTGTGTGTGTGCTAAAAACTTAATTGGTTTTCGTATATCGAAGACAAGAATATCTACGACAGAGAGAGAGAGAGACATAAATTGCTCACATTACACATACGCCGCATTGCACAATATTTCTAAGGCATGCAAAAAAAAAGAATTTAAATGGAATTTGAATGATTTGAGCAATTCAGCAGACAGACAACCTCATAAATTATGCACCTGAAGATGGCTAGAGGCGCAGACTGAAGCAGACTGAAGAAGACTGAAGACTTTGACAGTATTCAATATGCATAGCTAAGTGAGTTGCGCAATTTGTTGGATTGATTGATTGATTGATCGATTGACTGGCTGCTTGATTGAGTCAAGTTGCAACTGCAAACAAACTCCCAAATTGCATGTCGACTGCATTTGCGTTGCGTGTCCAGTTGCAATTAAAAGCCAAAGTTGGAGCTGCTTTTAATTGTTTGCACTCCACTCGCGGCCGCTTTGATTGGCGTCTTAAACGTTAAGCACACACATCAATGTTTAATGGCTCGACACCCACACGATATCACGTATACGCAGCGTCGACCAGACCTCATTAGCCTCAAGGCGCACTCAACACTCTTCGGGGGCGCAGGGGGCGTGGCATTAGTAGCAACCGCAGCTTAAAGCGTCTTTTGTTAATCATTTTATGTTCTTTTTTATATGTTTTCATTGTATTTATTTTGATTTTGCTTAAAAATGTTGTGCCTCATACTTTAAGGAAGCCGCCAAATCCTGAAAATTTACGAAAATTATAAGCATCATTTCCTTTATGGAGAGAATCTATACACAGAGAGAAAAATATAATGTATTTCTTAATATTTTCACTTCTATTTAAATAAAACTTTCTATACATTTTATAATTGCTCATAAATTAGGAATAAAAATTATTTAGATTAAACAGTTTTAATTTTATACCGTTATAAACATTTTTAATTTAAAAATATGTTCTATTCCTAGGTATTTTAAAAGCTATAACTGACTCCGAATTTTAAATTAGATATGAAATATAATATATTATTTATATATATTTATTTATATTTATTTATTTTATTTATTTATTTATTTATTTATATATTTACTTGAACATTTATTTATATTTTTCGATAAATCAAACCATTTTATTCTGGAGTTTTTAAAGTCAATTCAGAAATATTTCCATATAAAACGCACTTTGTTTTTCTCAGTGTACGCAGTCTTCTTAATGCTGTTTTTTCGTTTGAATTTGTAATAAGTTGCATAAATTAAGACGCCTGCATCGAAGGCACAGTCAAATTCAACTTCACCACACAACGAATTTCCCCTCGTTTTCAGTTGAAGGGGAAACTTGACGAAACTTTTGCTTTAGGTCGAAATGTTGTTGAGTTTCAGTGTTGCCCCTTTTGTGATTTTTTTGACGAGTTTGCAGCTCAGTTGCTGTGGCATTTGCTCGGCTTTTTCGTAATGCTCGACACACGACGGCGTTTTATAAATCTCGCATAATGCTCATAGATGACACGGAGCTGTGTAAGCCCTATCTCGTGTTGGCTTTCCAATTGGAATAGGCCATTCTGATATGATTAGCCGGCCAACACATGTTGCCAGCCAAAACATTTATTTGCGGTCACAACTTTGGGTCAACTACAAAGTGGCCAATTTGGCTTATTAAATGCTAACATTTTTATCTATTATTTGGAAATTTAAAATTGTATATTATAATATTTAACAATTCATATTATTTTCTGATTATATTTAAAATTTTTAAATAATATCCTTTTGTCTACTTTAAATTTATAAAATGTCTTAAATTTTTAATGAAAATTTTAGAATGTCTAACATAAAATTAAAAGTGTGGCCTGTTTTTTTGTGTCTATAAAAAACTGGCCCTTTTATTTAGCATATTGTGCTTTATATTACAATATTTTCCTGTCTTTTTTTATCTTTTTCTTTCTTTTTTTAAAGAAATTCTACTAAGCCATAATTCAATTTTTTGAGTGCTTGTAAACTGGGTTTTGTTTTTATATTATACTACTTTTTTTGGGTCTTCTTTTTATATTAAATCTTGCTTTTTTAACTGTTCAAATACTTTTTCTTTGACCCTTTACTTTCTACTGACCTTGAGTTTTTTGTTGCTTTAAATTGTGCTAACTTTAAATTTGCATTTGATATTTTCACTCTGCCTTAAATTATGCATCAAAATAGTCGACGTTGATTTTCTTTTTTTTTTGGTGTTCTTTTGGCAGTGAAAGTTAAATGACACAAACTCACAAAAAAGGGCAGACAGTGTGTGTGTGAGTGTGTGTGTGTGAGTGTGTGAAAATATGTGTGTTTAGGAGCAGTGGGCGTGTCCTGCATGTTGGCAAGTCAATTTCTGTGATAAAATTTTTTGGTGCACATAAATTTGATTTTAATGCGCTTAGTTCGCATTTTGGCTCGAGGCATGTGGAACAGTAGGGGTATGCCCCTAGAGTAGGGGTAGTCATGGCGGAAAGAGGGTGTCAGTTGGGGTGACAATCAACTGCTTGTCCGAGACAAAGATTCTCTCTGGCTGACCGTAACATAAATTGGGCAAAACATTTTTTTTGTTAATGATACGCAGCCAGCGGCAATTTTGTTATTGAGTTTTTTGTTGTTTTTCTTCTAGTTTGTTCTTTGTGTTTTTGTGCCTCTTTGTTTTTGTTATTTTGTTGCTTTTGTGGCTCGGCTGTTGCCTAATTGTTTAATTAATTAGGAGGCAACATTTTAATTAGGCTTAAGTGCTGTGGCAGTCAAATCATTTAATGGCAGCCAGCTTTAAATGCCATGGATATGCCAATACGAGCGAGGGTCGCCACAGTAGTTCAACTAAAGTGAGATAAATTAGGGGGACGTAATGTTAACAATAACAGCTTTAATAAATATTCCACAATTTTAAAATAGCCACCAATTTATTAAGAATGTCAATAAAAGCCAGAGTAATTTGAGCAGTGCAGAAAAATTTAGGACAAACAAAAAAAAAATGCATAATTTATCAGCATTTTAGAATAATTATTTTCGTGTGTATTTATTTATGTGCAAGATACACTTCGTGTATTTCAGAAAGTTCAGAAATATTATAATAATAAAATGAGCTTAAAAAATAATGTATACTATAAATAAATGGAAAAAAATTTTTTTTTTTTAATATTTCCATTATTTTAATAATTTATAATAAAATAATTTTTAATTATAATTTATACTCCAATAAGAATGTGAAAAGAAGGGGAAAACATAATCAGGGGTGCTTTCGCCTGAATTTGACATAAATTTCATACAAATTTAAGTCAAATTCAAGCGAAAGCGATTTCTGTGGCATCCCTGAATAATTAAATCATTAATTTTAATAAATGTCGCTATCTATTTACTGATTTATAAGTATTTCTTTTAACCAATTTCACATGTCCAAGCATGAGAACACTTCCGAATGATGGATGATTTCATAAAATATATATATAAAATAACAAAAATATTTTGTTTATCAAATTTCATATGCACATATGTCTAAACTTAAAGCCTGACCCGAAAGTCATGGAGCTACCCCGGTTTTAGGAATCAAACTGACCCACTAACATGCAAACAAAGCCGTGTACTGAGAGTCAAGACAATACTCGCATTTCAACATGTGTGAGAGTGTATGAGTGTGTTAGAGTATGTGTGACAGTATGTGTGTAAATGTGTGTGCATCTTAGGCAAACAAGGCAAACAATGTAGACAATTGCTTTTAGAGCGTTGACTGATGACAATCGCAATCACTTGGCCACCCACTCAACTCAACTCAACTCAACCTAGATTCCATTTTCGGCTAGCGGCTCAGTCAAAAGCAAACAAACGGCAAGCAGAAGAGTTTTGTCCCTCTCTTTGTCTCCCTCTCTCTCTCTATCTCTATCTATCCTCTGATTCAAAAACACACTCGTGATTTTGGTTGTGAATCTGTGTTGTGGCTCACGTTCTCAGGTAGCAATTGTAGTTGGATTTCCACCACAGACATACAGATTACACATACGCCGCGTTGTGCGGCTGCCGCTTGTCAGCTTATAATTCAATTCGGCAGCTGCTCTATCTGCTCTGCTCCATTGAAATGCCGAGCGAGAGAATCCATCTGTCAGAAGGTGTGTCTTGCAAATTGAATTAGCTGTCATGTGACTACACTGGGAGAAAATACGCTTTGTCAATAAAATATAAATATCTATTTGATTGAAACATATTACATTAAAATAAAAATTTATTTTTTTTACTATTATTATATTATAAAATAAAGTAATTTAGATTGAATATTAAACACTTTAATTGTCATTTTAATTGACAATATGATTATTTTTTAACCAAAGTAAAAAGAATATTTAATTTCATTTTAATTCATGTCTATTTTTAGTAATCGAAAAAAATGTTCATCAAATTAAATATTTTATGTTTCATAGGATTTTTTTTATTGTTTATTCAACTAAAATTCAACTTGACATAAACGATTTTTATAGTCTATTTAAATTTTCGGTGAAAGTATTTAAATCAGATATTTTATAAATTTTATTCATACATATATATTATATCAATCGGGCTTGTCTGCAATGACAGTTAGTAAATTTTAAAAAAATTTGTACTACCAATGAAATTAATAGTGAAGTATATTTATTTAAAAATTCATATGATTCATATTTAATTTATATTCACTATTAATTACTATATTTAACACTAATTTATACATAGAAAAAAGTTTAATTCAAGTTTTAATAATAATAATTAAATAAAAGTGAGTATATATTTTTATAACTAGAGCATTTTTCCTTATGTGGACGACGCTTGACTTTTCCTGCTTGGTTGCGGTAATTTATACAGCGTTTTCCTGGCTGGACCCGCTCGCTCTTCCTCTTCCTCTTCCTGCTCCAGTTCACTCTCATTTTCATTTTTCTCAGCTTCGTGCTGAAACTCATGCATGTCAACGAACAATGGGTTCAAGTTGCTGTCAAGATTTAACGCTTGCCATGTTTATTGAGAAACAGCTGCCATCATAATTCAATATTTTACACTTGAATGTGCACGAAACATAACTTGACAGTCGCAACAACAACAGCGACAGCAAATGAAAATGTTTACACGCTGCTGAGCACTTGAGAGAAGGCGAAAGACAGAGAGAAAGATAGAGAGCGAGAGGGTATAACCCTTGAGAGAAAGGTGGCAACCCTTGCCACTTGCCAATTGCCAGAATTGGCGCCAACACGTCTTCGTGGTGTCTCGGGTGACCAGCAGAGAAAGGCAGCTAAATTCTCAGCTCTCAACTCTCAACTCTTCTCTCACCTTGCCACAACTCCAGCTGTTATTTGAGGCCATAAAGCAACGACATCTGTTGACGCAACAGGCAGGAATCTCAACCTGGCCAACATGCCAAAGCAACCACTTTCATTGCCTTGAGTTCATAATTAACTGAAATGTGGCTCTGTTAATTAAACAAACTGCCCATTTTGTGAATCTAAACTAAAATAGGGATGGACCAAATTAAATACAAATCACATACATAACGAAAGTATTAGATTTTACCAGGGACTGCAAATAATAGTTATGAGCTTGAAAAAAATTAAAAAATAAGAGTTATTGGCTGATTTAAAAAAAAAATATTTTTAATTATTAAAATTAATTTAAATGATAAAAATCAAAGATAATTATTATTTTTAAATTTTTATACAATAATTTAGCCCTAACTATTATTTCCAATTTGTATTATTAAAATTGATACACACCTCTGATTTGTAAACTTTAATTATAAAAATTCAAAATAAAAATTGAATTGAAATATCTTTTGAACCAACGAGGCAACATCACATATAGACCTATATATTGTCCATGCGTTTATACCTTTAACAAGAAAATAATAATAATAATAATTTAATAATTTAAAGTAATTTTAAAAATTAAAAATTGCAAATTAAAGTTTATCCTGTTTTCGAATTTAAAGTTACAAAATAACATATGTCTATTTTTCCCACTCTTATAGGTCTCTGTTCTCTGGATTTTACAAAATACATCGAATTGAACTGTTTAGTTTAAAAATATGAATTAATTAAGTAAATAATTAAATAAAAAATAAATTAATATTTAAATAGATATGCAAATAAATAAATAAATATCATATTTAACTTTTGCCCATTTAGCTTCACAATTTGACATAGTTCATACCTGGCGTATACGTAATATTCAATTTTCTGCATACGCTCTCGACTGCAGCATTCTTGAAATTCAATCAACTGTGTCCGACAAATGTTTGCCCGCAAAACCGAAACTGAGTCCAGTTGCTATTCGTAGTTGGAATACAGTTGAACTTTGGGCTTTGCACTGGCCTTAAAATGGAGCAAGTGAGATAAAGAGAGAGAAAGAGAGAGGAGAGAGAAAGAGAGAGGACAGAGAAGAGAGACTGGAGTGGAGCCAAGCCGCAGGGCAGACAGTTGTAGAGATGCAATGGTCGCTTTGTTGCACAAGTCAGCATTATTATTTACCTTGGTGATAGAGCAAACAAATAACTCGACTGTCAGATACCCTGTGAGTAAATTTAAATTTGCATTTTAAAGGTAGGGAACATTAAGAAATGTGACGGAAATAAATAAATAAATTTAAAAATAAATATTATTATATTTGAAAGTCATTGAAAAGGCATTTTATTGTAAAGGTTAGTCCAGCAGATACCCTGTTATTTAATAATTTTACATTTTACATACAATTTTATACATATTACACCATTTTCACTATGATTAGAGCGTATAAAAAAGTAAGAAAATAATTTTGTTATGTTTAAATACTATGCTCATATTTGAATCTGTTCTTGAGTGAAAGTTTAAAGTTGTTTACCTGTCAAAATGTTGATTACATAACTTGGCCAAGTTAAGTTGCACTTAAGGCGTTAAGCATTTAATTCCGATTGTTGCATGCAATATTTAAGGTGTTAATTTTTTCAGCCACAATCGATGCCTGTAACCATAAAGTATATATATATATGTGTGTGTGTGTGTCTGTGTGTGTGTGTGTGTCAGACCTTTAGGCACACTCTGAAATTGCTTTTGTCTGGTGTTTTTAAACAGACGCCCGGCACACGTGGCGTATGCGCAATAATTTCCCATACAATATCACGCATACACCGCGTTTAACCTTTTGCACAGTCAAATACAAATTGTGCGCTCGAAAAGCGTTTTTAAAGTACGCCAACAACAACAACAACAAGAACAACAATGAGAGCAATAATAATATCGTACTTGACACACTCCAGAAACGCGGCAAAGAAAAGTTTTCACGGCTTGATAAGAGTTTTTTAATTTGTCTAAAAAGGTGAGCGGCATCAGCAGTGGGCGCCAAGGGGGAGCGGGGAAAGCGGGGGAAAGCGGAGCTGCTATGGCTCCCCATGTGAAGCTTGGAAAACTTTTTAGGCGCGTAATTTATGCGCAATGAAAGCGTTGGGATTACGACAAAAACAAGGGCGTGGCAGCAGCATCCACGCTGAATGAAAAAAAAAACAAGTTAGGAAACTACATGCGAGTTGCACGACTGTTAGTTGCCCATTACTTTGAACTTAATTAGAAACACATTAAACAAAACTAGTATAAATTCACAAAACATATGAAAATATTAAAAAAAAGAGATAAAACTTTCTGAGTTTAATTTCGAATCTCATCGCATGTTCTATGAAACCAATTTTAAAATACACATTAAATATCTCGACTTCATTCTATTTTTTCCCAAAACATGCACAAAAATAAACAATTAATGAAAAACTGCAATTTTTTATAAAAACCAAAAATATTTTAGTATATATTTAACACAGTTAAATTCATCAAACATATAAAAAAATAAAAAAAAAGAGATAAAGCTTTCTGTATTTCATTTCGAGTCCCAACTAATGTTCTAAACAATTGGATCTTAACTATATATTAAATATCTTATATTCATTTTATTTACCTCCCAAAAAATGAAGACAAATAAAAAATTAAGGAAAGAATGCAATTTTAAAGATTAATAAAAATATTTAAGTATTTATTTTAACACAAAAGAAAATTAAAAGAATTAAAGATTTATAATTAAGGCCGATTCATAAGAATAGACAGTAACTGTCATAAACTGATAATTCGGTATAACTTTTGGGTGCTGGGCTTACAACATGCAGACCAAAAAAAATATGAGCCAGAAAAGGGAGGAGAGGAGTAGTGGAGGGGGGTTATTCAGCTGGAGGCTGCCTGGCAGACAGGTGTAGCAGTCAAACCGGAAAATTAGCGGAAAGCGTCAAAAGCGTTCCCCAAACGGCAATGTCGCGACAAGGCAACCTTCTCTATCTCTCCCTCCCTCTCTCTCTCTCTCTCCCTCTCTCTGCCCCTTCACTTCTTTCTGACTAACTGCGGCTTGACTTTTTGCATAACCACAAAATCAACAGCAACAACAACAACAACAACAACAACAATGAGCTAAACTGGCGAAAATGTGCGCATAGTTTGAGCCTCACTGTGGTTGTTGTTGTTGTTGTTGTGGTTGTAGTTGTTGTCTTGTTGACAAATACGCCGCAGGACATTTTGAGTTGTTTTTGCGCTGTTAGCCAGTTGACTGCCGTCCAAGGCGTAATTACCTGGACTTTTGACTATAATATGGCCACGTTGTTAGCCACTTGACTGTCCCCATAAAAGGCGACAAACACAACAATAAGATCATCCAACACAAGTTGGTTGACTATGTGATGCTGTTTGACAGCGAATCTTAAGGTAAGCGAGAAAAATCATATATAGGGTATTCAGAAACTCTAATATTTGTGTTATGTGGCAAAGTGTTATATGTTGTAATGACAACAAACACACAGAAAAAAGTATATCACACCAAACATGCCCTGGGGTATGTATACAAAATTCGTCGTATTGAGACAAAATTTCAAAAGGAGAAAGGTTGCCAGACTGTTAAAAGTATCTAACGAAATAAGGTCACACTGAGGTTGGTGTTGGTATTGGTTGTAAAGCCTAGTACCGACGTGAGATAAATTTTTAGCGGCGGAAAATGCTCAATATTTCACTGTCGACGAGCGTAAAGACAGTGTTGCCAAACCAAAACGAAAAAATAACATAAAATGGAATGGTAACTCTATGCGTCAGCAGCGGTTTATTTTAAATATGAACATGTAGAACTGATTTGCATAAAAAGAGGAGAGAATAAACATTGAAAACTGTATATTAATGCTAATAGAGGAGAAATATGCGATGGCACGTAAGCACAGCGGGTATTTGGTGCACTTATCGCTTTTGAACTTTTTACGTAGGTCCTCCCCCTATATTAATGAAAAAATACAAATATTGGTCTTTTTTCCAACTCGTTAATCAGCAGAATTGTGTCTGCTGTCTCGAAAAGATCCAATCTGCTGTTTTTTGTTAATTTCACCGCCATTTCTTTTGACTTATTGTGAGAGAGTGAGATAGATAGATACCGAAATATTTAAGAAATATATTTTTCGCTTGGCTTGACAGCTGTTTCAAACAGTGCTGTATAACGCCCGTTCCTTATCTGGCAACTCCGTTTTTAGTTGACGTGCGGACCGACAAGCGGAGATAAATATCGTCTTCTTCTTATTCACCTTACGCCAGCGTTTTTTTTTTATGGAGTTTGACCTTACGCTAGGCCCTTTTTCTGACGTCGGTACTAGGCTTAAAAGTAAATCATTTTTCTTGGTCCTGTGGCTCTACGGTTAGAGTCGCCGACTTGTCAGAATTCGAATTTTCAGTTAAATAACTAGGGTTCGAATCCCACAAATTAAAATTTTACTAATTGTTCCTTGGACAGATTTTAAATTTAAATATAGAGATGCAATTTTTTTAAAATTATTAAATTGATTTTTTACAGTGGCAAAAGCATTAAAAAAGACAAGAGTAAAAGACGGTGACCCCAAACGCATGAGCGCAAACGAAATAATGAAAATGCTTACTTTATACAAAACAGCTGTTCATTGAAATTAAACTCATTGAACTGGGGATTTATCATAAATACGACAACAGAAACTTAAAAAGGTCACTCACTAGCTACAGTGTTATAACTTTGCCACATAACACAAATATCATAGTTTCTGAATACCCTAATAGATTTTAAGATGAAATGGGAAAGTTTTTACTTTCAAGTTGAAATCAAAGCAATATTTGTCGTACATTAAAATTATAAGCTATTTATTAACGGCTTATTAATTTTAATAAAAAATATTATTCATAAAAATTTATTCACATATATTTGCAGTACTGGAAAAAATTTAAATAAATAATAATAAATAATAAATAGTACTTATTAACTTTATTAAAAAGGATTATTCATACATTTTTATTTATTTACATTTGCAGTACTGTAAAAAGAATAAATAGGAAATAAATAAAATAAAAATAAAATAATCAAATAATAATAATGGAAATTACCCTACAGATTTTAAATCATTTTTATTAATTTTATCTATAATTATATTAGAAAAAAATCTTTAAATCGTTTCTATCAAATAAATACCTTGTTAGTTTTTTTGTACTAATTATTTATTTATTGTAATAATTGTCCCCATTAAATTGCATTTGTTTTCCATAATAAGCTTTTTTTATCTTACTGCATGAATTGCTTTTTGAGCGCATTTAAGTTTTGATCTATTTTTTTTTTTTTATTAATTTCTTTTGTTTTTGTGTTTGTTTTTTTAAACGTTTAATTTTAAGCCATACTTTGTTTACTTTTTTGCTCTTTGAGTTTTCAGTCGCAATCTCTCAGGCATATCAAACATTTCACGGGCGTTTTCTTAGCCTCTCCCTTCTTTCTCCTCCCCTCTCCCCACTCTTTGCTGCTTAAGTAGCCATTGTTTTTAGTTGTTGTTGCTTTTAGCCTGCGGCTTTTGAGGTGGCTTAAAATTGGATTTGCGTTTCTGCTTTGTTATTGCTGTTGTTGTTGTTGTTGTTGTTTGTCTCATGTGCGTACTTATATACTTGTCACTTTAATAACTTTTTGCTGGCCTTCAGCTTTTGCTTTCTGTGTCTTTGGAGTTTTCTTTTTTGTGGCAAACACTTCAAAGCCACGTTTTAATTGCTGTCCTAACAGCTGGCAAAATATTTATTTTTTAAGCCATATACTCACTTACAATTTTTTGGCCGCATTCGCATTTTATTTTGAGGAAACGTGAGGAAAATCTTAAATAAGGAATGCCCGTAGCATTTGCGTTTTATGACGGGCGAGAAAACATGAACATGAAAGACAAACCATTGCCACTAACAATGTGTGAAAATTCGCACGTTCGTCATAAATGGCAATAAAACACAGACTTAACATACAATAGCGCGAAAATGGAAAACAATTTACGCGTTTACGCAATTGGCAAATGTTATTTATAATGTTATTTATAATTTGCCATTTGTTATGGCATTCAAAATGCGGGTCCATTGTTTGCAGCAAAGAAAATTGTTGGGTAGGGAATTGTAAAAAATGTTTTGATTTTAAAGAAATTAAATCTGATAAAATATAAGTTGGATAAACAAAAAATATCAGTTGTATTAATTATTAATGGCGTGTTCTGGAGAAAGGATAAAACTTTATAATTTTATATTGAAGTTTTTCAATAATTTTATTTATTATATTGTTATTTTGTTTTGTATCAAATCGAAAACATTTACTTTCAAGACTATTAAGATTAGAACTTCTTGTATTAATTTTGTTTTTTATATTATTTATTTATTTAAATTTATAAAATTATTAATTAAGTTATTCTCTATTAATCATTTTTAAGATAGTTAATAAATTTTAATAATTTTAATTTTAAAAATAGTAAATTGTTTCGAATTATTATCGAATGAATCTAATTTGACTTGAAAGGAATTAAACTTGAAAAAAAATATTTATTAAAGGAATTTAAATTAAAGTCAATAATAGTGATGTATTTTGGATAGAAAATAAACCTTTAATGAAAATTTTATTAATTTTGCAATATTTTTTTTATTTAAGCTATGATTTTCTTATTTTTTGATAAATATTATAGGCCTGCATGAATGCATTCAAAAGGGCAAATGAATCATTCACTCTAAAATGGGTACACTTTTTACTGAACAGCTTTGAAATGAATGTCAGATAATGTTGAGTACACTATATACGTTGTACAGTAAAAATGAGTACAGTCTATTTGAGTACAGTACATTCACTGTACACTGAGTTATTTTTGAGAACAACATTTGACAGCTAGAGTGTAACAAAATGAAAAAAATAATAAAAAAATACATTTATTGCTTATATTTTATAACATGCAAGACTCGTGAAGTTCTTCTATGCTTGAATTCAAGAACATTATATTGTTAACCATCTCCTTACTGGAGGCTATTTTGCTGCGTTTTTCAGATATTAAAGTTTTTGCTTTTGAAAAACACCTTTCGGATGCAGCACTACTTGCTGGTACAGCTAAAATCTTGCAGCTAACTTTGAAAAGTAAAGGAAATTGGTCCCTATTATTCGTCCACCAATTCAGGACATTTAAGTCTTCAGTATATTGAATGTTATCATTCTGATATGCCTCTATTTCGCGTGATATAATTGAGGAGATATTGTCGTCTTGAACTGGTTGATAAAAATCTGAGAAAAAAAAAAAAAGACGTACATTTTCTAGAGAATCCATTTCAACGTTTTGCAAGCTACTAAACCCAAATTCTCTCCTTATACTCATTTGTACAGTTGTGTGACAGGCCACTCAAGGTGTACTTATTATTTTGTTTGTTGTACAATGTTTTAATGAGAACAACTTTAGCTGTCACTCACTCCCAGTGAGTTATTGAATTTACTGTACAAAAAAAATGAGTTCAGTAAATAATGAGTACAGTATACTACTGTACAGTACTGTACAGTAAGAAATAAATGATTCATGCAGACCTTTAATAAATATCGCTGAATTAATTGTGACTTAATTTATATTTTAAAAAATTATAAACGTTACCATTTCTGGCAATTTTTTCAAGCTGTTTTTGCCAATTGCAATCAACTTTGACTTGCATCAAAAGTTATTACCGCCACAATATGCAGTTTCATTAATAGCCGCTATTTTTTTCGACAGCTTTTACTCATCTTTTTCTGTTTCTTTTTCTCTCCCTCTCGTTTTTTTTTTATCAATTTCACGCCAAATGTAACAAGCACAACAAACATTTTGTAATTATTTGCACAAATGCCTAATTGTTTGCATTTTCCAACGAATTTGGCAAGCGACGCACAAATATTGACAGCGGGAAAATTACAAATGGTGGAAGGGGCTGGAGGAGGAGGGGCAGGGAAATTGTCTGAGCTATTACCGCTTGTGGTGGGAAATTATCATGTAAAGCGCAGTTTCCCGTTACGCCTGCTGCAGCCTCTGTTTGTTGTTGGGCGTTTCAATTAAATAAATAGACTTACTTTTTTATGGGGCGCCAAGGAAATTTAAATAACGAACATCAAAAAAATCGTATGTGTGTGTGTGTGTGCTTGAACATTAAACCAGTTTTAAAACACACACAACCAGGGAGAGAAAGAGAGAGAGAGAGAGAGAGAGAGGGAGAGAAAACGAGCTGGCTGCAGCTTTTAGTCAAGTCTCTGGTTGTACATAAAAAAAACGTCAACAGACAAACAAACAACATGTAAATTATGCAACATAAGCACACACACACAAGCACAGAGGACACTACCACATAGAGTTCTTATTTTACAATGCTGAACAAATTTGTAGGTACATAAAGTAAACGTTTAAATGAACCAAAAAACTAATACAACTTCAAAATGTGATAAGATGACTGCTAAAATATAGTTAGAAAAAAAAAACCAAAAGGCTTTAATTTCTTATGAAAAAAAGGGAAAGGAACAATACGAGTATAATAAGAAAATTTATTTATTTGTTTTTGCAAAATAAAAGATTTTAATTTACTTTGTCAAAACTAATACTTGAAATTATTTATACCCGTAGATGCGATCCATACAACTTAGAAAATAAAAAAAAATTTAAGATAAAATAGCACAAAATCTTTATCAAAATCTTGACAAAACTAAGCCAACTGCTTCCTAATTATAAACATAATTAAAAGCTTCATTAAATTACAGCGGCAAGTACTTCAGTTAATAAAAATAAAAAAATTTGATGCCTTCATGTTTGTAATTCGATTTTATTTAGCACCTAAACATTAAACCAACTTTATGATTTACAATTTCAACAGCATGGATTGATTGAATGATTGATTGTAAAATAATACTTGAGACAAATAATCTTGTATAATGCCAACAACAGCTTTTCAATAGTTGGCCAACAATGAAATTGCGAAATAAACCCGATATAAATGTTGACATTTTGCTTTTGCCTCTTTGCTTTTGGCATTTTCTTTTCTTTTTTTGCTCTAATCATTTGCATTTTCCCGTTGATTGTTGTTATTGATATTGTTGTTGTTGTTGTTGTTGATATTGATGTTGTTGTTGTTGTTATCGTCTGTTGGATCAGTTACAAATCCATTATTGCGTCTGGCAATTTCGCGTTTCTCATCATCGGTCAATGGGCCGTTGCCGTAAACTGGAATATTCTGATAGAGCTTGGACAATTGGCTCAGGTTGTGCAGTTCGCTTTGAAAAAACGACAAACGTGGCCCAAACGGTCGATTTGGCATAAAGAGTTCGCTTCCCTGTTCATCGTCGCCATCTCCTGCATTGCTGGCAATCAGATTTAAAGATGGCATCCAGTTTGGGTACGATTCGGCCATGATTCAAATAAAGTTCAATTGAATGCTGACTTTCTAATCGGTTTTTAAAGATTTTGTGCTATTGCGAGTGTTGTTATTAAAATTCCGTTAGTTTTTGATGTTTTTGTTTTTTGAGATGTGTTGCCTTGAATTTCGAAATTTATGTTCGAGTTGTGACTTCAAAGTGCTTGAGTAGAGTTTATGACAGCAAATTGATAGATAGTTGGATTTTGCTAGTAATTTTCAATTTTAAGGAGATCAAATATTTTATGTGAGCTTGTACAAAAAGTGTTATTTTAAGTTGTCTTTACTCAAACATTACCAAAATATTATTTATTATTTTAGGGACCGTAACGGTTATTATTTTTAAAAACGATTATAATTTTAAAAATAAAAATTAAAAATTATTATATTAAAGTTATTTGTTGATTTTTATCAATGAAATATAAGAAAACTCTTATTTTTCGATCTAAATAAAAAGTTTTTAAAATAATAATGTAATTTAAATTTTCATTTAAATTTATAATTGAACTCTTATATTCAATTTTTATTTTATCAATTGAAAATAAAAGTTATTTTTAAATTTTTAGTATAAAAATTGAAAATAAAAATTATTTCTAAATGTTTATTATAAAAATATGACTATACAATTTTATTATAAATATTTAAAAATAACATTTATTTTGAGTTTTTATAATAAAAATTTAAAAATAACTTTAACTCCATAATTTTTAAATACAAATTTAAAACAAAAGTTTATTTAGTTTCTCATAACTTTTATTTGCGGTTCCTGACTTTTTTAATCAATAACATTAGTGAGCACATTAAAAATGTAGTGTTTTTATTTTAATGCTTTGCACTATGTGTTTTTTTTTTTTTCTAAAATATGTTTTATACATTGATTTCTTAAAATATATATCTATTTAATTTTATTAACTGGGTTTTTCTTGGCTTTCCCCAACCAACAAATGGCAACAAGTGCTGGAAAATAATTTTTATTTTATATATTTAATTTATTTTTTGTATTTTTTTTTATTTTTAGTTTAAATGCATACTCTTGTTTTTTCTCCTTTTAGTTTGATAATAAATAAAATCAAATAAATAAAAATGAAAATAAGCAACTGCTTCTATTTGCATGCACTGCACTGTGCTGTATAAGCTGCCAGCCAAAATACACACACACACACAGACACATGTGTTGAATTACTGGGTCTCGTTAGCTGTTGTTGTTGTTGTTGCCTTTTTAACAGACACTTCAGGCAGTCATGTAGGCCGACAACATCCGCAGTGTGCCATCTGCCTGCCTCGATCCTCCCCTATTTCCATCCCCCCTCTTCAGTCCCCACTTTCATCACTCCCTTCCCCCGAGAGAATAATGCTCACCTGTTTTTTGTTTATTTTCATCGTGTTCCTGCTGCATTTCTGGCTGCCTGTTGTTGTTTTCATATACTAGCAGAACAGCAGCTGCCGCAACGTGTTGTGCATTTAAAGCACAGCCCAAAAAAGTAGGCAACAGTTTTTATTTTGCGACTGTTGTTGCCTCATTTGTCCGGCAATGGAATTTAAAGTTTCTTGGCGAGTGAACAGCAAACATCAAAATCGTGCAAATACAAAAATAAAACAAGCAAGCAAATGAACTCATTACAAAGTGTATCCGCTGGCGATTCGATGATTTTAAAATTCTGCAGACCAAAAGGCAACTTTGGTCGACTGCAGCAACGCTTAATTAAATGGCCAACAAGCAGCAAATTAAATAAATACACAACTGCACAGCAGAAGAAGTTTAATTTCGAGCTTCGACTTTCCGTTTGAGTTACAGTTTGAGAAGGTGTTCCTTTTGTTTCGCCACTGACAATGCAGCTAATCAGTTGAGAAAATGCCGAGACGTTGCTGCTGCTGCTGCCAAACAAATAACAAAAGGGCCAAACAGACCCTTTGGGCCATTAATTAGCAGCTCGCACAAAACAAAAGAAAACTCGCCAAGCGTTAAGCGAAAATGAAAATGAGACCCAACAACGTGAGGTCAAAAGTGCCAATACAATATCTTATTATTTATACCACAATATAAATATTAATTTATAAATACACACAGCGAGAAAGAAAACAGTGAACAGTGTTGGAAAACAATTAGACTTTCAGACGGAATAAAATTGTTATTCAGAATCCACTCAGATAAAATTTACATGCCAGGAAATCAGTTCAATTTTGGCAAAGTTATGACAGGTTGAAGTTTGTTTCAATTAAATACAATTTTCTCTGTGTGTATAAATTTGTAAATAAAGACGAAAAGCGCTTTATTAACACTCCCATTCCCATTCGCCTATTGTACAGAGTACTTGCGTCCCTTTAACGCCCCTTTTTTGATGGCATCAATCAGGCAAATGACGCCCCAATTAATCGCATTCGCATTGAGATTGATCATCATTAAGGAACACGCACAGTTGCGTCATCTTTAAACGACTCTGCTTTATCTTTGCTTGCAAGTTCTTTATAGGACAGCAATTAAAATCTCTTCGAAGTGCATAAAAACTCGCTGACAATGGACTAATTGAGTCAAGTCTGATTGTAAATGTTAAGTTAAGATAATCAGCATGGAGTTTCAATAATTTATAGCCACAAATTAAAATGATAAATAAACAGAAATCATTTTTTATCACACATCATAACAGCAGGAATACCAAATTTATTTCCAATTCATCAAAAGAATATGTATCTTGAGTTGTTTTTGAATTTAACATTTATATGTATACTCACTCCAAAGAAATTTCCTTCTTTAATTAGTTTTAAAATCAGATTCTTTAATCTATTTTTACTGCCCATTTTATAAATTCCATTTTAATTTCTTGTTGCTTGATTTCGTTTGCTGCACAGTCAGATATAGATCGATAAAACTTAATAGAAAGCTATTTATTATCAGATTCAATAGCAAAGAAACTGCTTTTTTGGCTTGGCCACAAAATGAATTACTCCGTGTGGGGCAAGTATAAGAAATCGGGAACAAATTGGATAAGGTTAAGGTTACGTTATTCTTTAGTCGATGTTTGAGGATTGCGAATGCTTTTAAGCCAGTTCAGTCATGTGTGGCAGCATTTAGAGTTATTGTAGTGCGGCAACAGTTGTGGCCTTGCAATTTAACTAAAAGCCTCTATAAAAATTGAAAGGTGTTTGGGGCCAGGCCCAAAAAAAAAGAAGCTGAAATGCGCGTAAATACTTGTGTACTTGTAGCTCTCGATAAAGTGCTTACATTTAATGGTGGCAAAGAGTGTGATTGAAAACGAGAGCGAGCGAGAGAGAGAGAGAGAGACAGAGTCATAATCATGTGGCATAAACATTTATGTTGCTACTTACTTTGCTCCGACAGTTTGTGTGCAACGCGTAAAGCTTTCCATGCCACGCAAATCCAATTGAAATCGTTGCATGGTGCGAGGCAAATCCATTTAATAACCAACATAAATACTCTAAAGAAGCTTTACGACTTGAGTGCGCCACAGGAAACTATTTTCCACCCAGTCGCAGTCAGACAGACAGACGGACAGACAGACAGACAGACGGACGGAGTGACAGATACGAGCATAACAAGTTGAAAGCTGAAGACAGTGCGACATGCTGAGCAGTGCTGAGACAATTTCAATGGCTAAAAGTGCTTATTTGTTTATGAAAAGAGAAGCTAGAAAAGGCTCAAAAAATTATAGAAACTATCAAAAGAAATTGACATTTTTAATAATAGAAGTAAATTCATATTTTAGGCTAGTAATTCAATATTATACGGAAGTTATATCTTATATTTTATTCTATAGTTTTGATCAAATAAAACTAATCCACAAATAAATAGAAAAAACCCAAACAATTATAAGAAAATGTTGTTATTTTAATTAATACATTTTTAATAAATGAATTCCGATTTAAGCTTAGTTATTAAAATAAAGAGTTTTGTTATATTTAATATTTTATATAATAAATCAATCTACACTAACATATTTATTGTCCTCATATTATAATGTTATAGTATAACAAAAAATTGACAATATTTTTAATAGTTTTATTTTTAGTTTTCATTAAAAGAATTCAGACTTTGTTATATCTTATTTTTAATATAACAAAACAATCTATGATTAATCAGCACTTACATATTTATAGTCCTCTTATTGTAATCTATCATCTTTTAGGCTGCACGCACACTGGGATCTGAAAGCGGAGCTTACAGCTGAGCTTATTTTGAAAAAAAAAAAAACACACTACCTGTATGGAAGCGCGCACACTGAAAGCTGAGCTGATTTAACATTTTAGTTCTGAAATTATCATTTCATCTATAAGCTCAGCTGTAAGCTCCACTATCAGCTCCCAGTGTGCGTGCAGCCTAAGAGAATTTTATGAATTTCTAGAGTTTACTAAAGATATATGCCAATCTAAAATGTTGTCATACGATTTAATTAAACTTGCTAAATGTTTTCATTTATTAACATTGTAACATAGTAAATTCTAGCTATAAAATAGCTGAAATGGCAACACAATTTGTGGGACAGAGAGGTGGCGAGCAAGGAGACTGCGGATTGAAACTGAAAGTTCAAACGAGATCTCGAGACATTCAACTTGTATGCGAGCTGTGTATTTGCATGACAGTTTATTCAAACACGCGCTATTCTATCTATGTACATAAGTGTATGTGTGTGTGTCTATGGGTCTTACATGCAAATATTTTTGTGTGTGTGTGTGTGTGTTTGTGTGTGTGGGCGTGATTCCCGCAGCGACACTTTATGAGCCGAGCAACAAATGCAAAAGCAAAGCAAAGAATTTCAATTCTATCTGTCCCGCTGTTGCTTATTTTTATGCTGATTAACCTAACAACTCGATTTGCCACATACACACAGATACACACTCACACACACTCACACACACGTAATTGAATAAGAATATGACTCGTTACAATATTTTATGCCAGACACAAAATTGCCCACAATCAGAGTCCGCACCAGAAACGGTTTCTGTCTCCCTCTCTCTCTCTCTCTCTCTCGTGTGATTGTGGCCAACATAAAAACTAATAAACTAACCATAAATATCGGCACAGTAAACTGGCGCCAAGTGATTGTTATACCCCATAAAATAGACGTGCAGGATATATACATTTCCGGTTCGTTCTTTGAATCAGCATGAATAAAGTGTGTTTGCTTACATTAATCATACGCCGTGTAGTCATTGTAGTGGCTGTCAATTGACAAAGCTGACAGTAGACAGTCATAAATTTAGATGGCAACTATTTACAGGGTATCTTAACTTAATGTATAATCAGAAATAAATCAGCTAGAGTATCTCTTAGTATTTTATATTTTTTTTATTGGTTTCCTTTATTAATTCACAGTCACATTAAGTATACGCAATGTGTTCACATTTTTCTCTCATTTCAATCTAAAATATTGCTTCAAAAACCCTACAGGGTAATTTCAAGTACAGCATTTAAACTGTCCCTATTTTTATTAGTTTCCATTTGGACTTTTTGTTGGACTAGCAAAGAAATATGTTCGATTGGCGCTGTTTCTTCCATTTATTTTGTATTTTTTTGGCTCGTTGACTAGTGCTAAAAATGATGTGTAATTGCGTTTTATTGCCATAAATAAAAGTTTGCCTTTTGGATGGCCACAGAGAGTTGAGTTTGGCAGAACCTTTAAGTGGCAGCGCGTGCCCTTTTTAGTCTTAATTAGGAAGCCATTGCAAGTTGCAAGTTGCAACAATTGCAGTCACTGTTGCAAGTTGCAAGTGCAGCTGCACTTGAAATATTTAAGCAATTCCACAAGATTTCTTAATTAAAAAGTTGCTCTATCGCTCGTCTCTCACATCTCTCCACATCTTAGCAAGCATCTGAGGTGTCAGCAACAATGAAAATATTTTCTGCTTACTACCAAAAGTGTTTTGTGATTTGAAATACTCTGTAATCAAAGTGGTATTTAAAGGGGGTATATTGTATATCAATTTATTAGAATTCACTTTTGAGGAAGAAAATTATGATTTGAACAGCATTAATTATTAATTATATTTATTAATTATTTTTATTAATTATTGATTATTCATTAATTTTATAAAAAGTTTTGACACTGAAATCAAAACGTGAATAATTTAATTACAAAAATAATTAATTAATTGAATAAACATTTTTGACACCCTTAAATCAAAACGTGAATAATTTAATTTAAGAAAAAATTTATGTACACTCACTCGCATATCTCTGCGTACACCCTTATTTTTGCTATAACAGCTATGTAAGTAAAGTTATCACGTTAAAAAAATATATTGGAAAGGTCGCTTAAATTCCGATTGAATGATGCAAAAATTTCCTTAACCCATTAAATACCTTTCGAAAATTTCGAACTTATGTAAAAGGTCACTTTTCAAAACTTTTTTCCTCGATTTTTTCCAAAAAATGTTGGGATGCAAAAAGTTTTTGGAACAATTCAAAGAGTAACTGCAAAAAAAAATTTTTAAAAATAATTTTGCTAGTATTTTTTAAAATTTTTTGAAAATCCTAAAAATGACCATTTTAACCCATTTTTCCTCATTTTCATGCAAAAAGTGCCTTTTTTGCAGTTTTCAAACAATTTTAAAAAATACTAGCAAAATTATTTTTGAAAATTTTTTTTTGCAGTTACTCTTTGAATTGTTCCAAGAATTTTTTTTGCATCCCAACATTTTTTGGAAAAAATCGAGGAAAAAAGTTTTGAAAAGTGACTTTTACATATGTAAGTTCGAAATTTTCGAAGGGTATTTAATGGGTTAAGGAAATTTTTGCATCATTCAATCGGAATTTAAGCGACCTTTCCAAATATATTTTTTTTAACGTGATAACTTTACTTACATAGCTGTTATAGCAAAATTAAGGGTGTACGCAGAGATATGCGAGTGAGTGTACATTTTCAGCAACATTTTCTAACTATTCAACAATAGCTTATTAATTAGCTATTATTAAAGATTTATTTATTATTATTTCTGTTTACTTTATGGGCTTTAAATCAATTATTTTTTCTTAAAACGAAGTAAGTTTAATATTTTAACCACAAATATTAATTGTAAATATATTTATTGATTTTTCTCTAGGATATCTTTAAGTGGATCATTGCCCAGTTGTTGCATTTAATTTGTTTATTTATTTATTTATTTGTTTATTTATTTATTTATTTATTTATTTATTATTATTTCTGTTTGCGTTTTAGCTTTTAAATAAATTATTTTTTTTGTGCATTTTCTCTCATCAAAATGGGATGATGTACGAGTATAAGAAAACGAAGTTAGTTTAATATTTTAATTACAAATATTATTTTAAATATATTTATTTATTTTTCTCTTGTTAAGTATTAATTTTAAATATATTTATTGATTTTTCTCTAGGATATCTTCAAGTTGATCATTGCCCAGCTGTTGCTTTTTAGTTGTTTATTTCCGTTGCCCGTCGCGCACGCCCTTTTCGGCAATTTGCTTTTGCACATTATTCTTCATTTACTTTGCAACGAAATCTACGAAATTTCATTTGCAGTTATGTTGTTATTTTGCCCGGCAACAATTTCGCTGCTCCATCCAACAAAATTCTGCTCTGTTTTGGACTCGAGTCAACTTGTACTTTTACTTCTACTGTGGACTCGAGTGAAAATATTTGCCAAACGCTTCAGTTTGGACGCATAGTCAAACAATTTCGGGCTGGTCAAGAAAACGAAAAATGTATATGTATGTATTATATATGTGCATACTCACTTACTCAGCAGTTGACGTGTTGCCGCTTCACAGTTATTAGCGCGGACTCGACTTGGCCAGGCCAACAGTCTTGGTCTTGGATTTTTAATGCCCGACCACAGACTTTTGTGTATGAGTGTGCTTAATGTTTTTGTTAACATTTGCTGCGAAAGTCTCTTCAACAATTTGCAGCACGCTTCGTTTGTTTTGTTGAAACTAGTCTGGAAAAAAAATTCTATTGCATTTACATTTACGCCAAGAACTTTCGGGCAGGACCAAGTTTTGCCTACGAAAAACAAAAAATATATTGCAGCTTTCAGGTTCCTACATCAACACCATGCATCATAAACAGAAGACTTGTCCAAGACTATGAATCAAGTATGCTGCTTTTCATTTTCTAATAGACAAACAAGACTTGGGCAAAGTACTCTTAGAAAAGCTTGCAAAATAATGCAAGATGAGAGAATTTGACCACCAATTATAAAAAATTATATATCCTCTAAATTGAAGGAACAAATTTTATAGTTAGCTACTACTATAATAACACTACATTTAATTGAGTCAAGTTTAATTTTATAAATACTAAAATAGACAAAAAGAATCGAGTTTTCAAACTATCAGACTTTAAGCTTTTGTAACATAACATTAAAATATTATTAAAATCGTTTAAATCATTTTTTTTCTCCAAGATAAAGAGTTTAAAGCCGTTTTGAAAATTCAATATTTTATATATCAAGTTTTATAATTATATTAAAAAAAAAAAAAAAAAAAACTCCTTGTATCATTATTAGTATAAAAAATATTTTAAATTTAATTCTGATTTTATATTTATTTTTGTATCACTAATTTGAGTTTTTGCTTTTTGCTCCCTTTTCTCATAATTTCTGTTGAGTTTTGTTAATATTAAAATTAAATATTTAAAACAACAAGTTTTAAAATTGTATTAACTCCTTGTATCGTTATTAGTATAAAACAATATTTTAAATTTAATTCTGTTTTTATATCTCAAATTGAAATGTATTTTTGTATTACTAATTTAAACTGTTGGTTTTTGTTGCCTTTTCTTTAAATTTCTGTTGAATTTGTAAACTATATTTCAATTTTTTTCTTGTCTTTTTTTTTTAATACCTACAAAAATATTATTTCAATTACATAAAAGAGCATTACAGCTTCGTTGTATGCCTACAAATCTCGTGTTTTTAAATAAGCGACAGGTCAGTGCATTCTGTAAAAACTTTTCTGCATTACCTACGAGTTTGAGTATGAAATTGTTTGGCTGGAAATACTCGAGATACTCTCATTTCATGGGCTAAACTTTGTCCTGCTTGCGCATATTGTAATTGCATTTTGAATGCCACACACACACATATAGAGTGTGTCAATAAGGCAACAACACACACGCAATGCGGCCACAAATTTGCTAAATTAATTCAATATTAAGCAATCAAATATTGTCACCACATCATCAACTGCTGCGGCTGCGAATCAACATCACAAACAGATTCACACTCGCACTTAGATTCATATTTACACCCACATACAATATCAATAGAAGTCGCATTGAATTATGCAACAGTAAATAGGTAGAATAGTATTTATATATTTATAAGATGAGCTAAAAATGAGTTGAGATAATACACACAGAGAAAGTAAATAGAAAATTCTTAAATATTAAATTTAAAACTAAAATAAAAGCCGCAGAAATTTTAGTTTGTATATGAAAAATATTAAATATAAATATTTTTGCCGAATATTTATACACAAAATATTAAATAAAGGGTTAAATGAATAATATTTAATTTAAAATCAAGCTTCTAAACATTTTAAAATTAAATAATTATAAAAATTAAATTAAAATTTATTTAAAAGTAAATACTATTTAACTTCTGTCTGACTTTATTCATATAATACTAACTTTGACATTAAAATTAAAACATTAAATCGAAGTGTTTTAAATTTAATTATTATTACTGTTTTTCAATGGACGAGTGGATGAGAATATGAGATATGAATGGATATGAGAACTTATTTATGAAATGATTTGTAAATGAATTAATATTGTATAGGAATGACTTGGGATGAGTTGAGTGCAAGCTGCTCATTTAAATGAATGGATACTTGAATGAATACTCATATTATTACTAAATTGAATACAATCGCTGGTGAGAATCAATGAGCCTCAAGGCACAATATGCTTTTGGCTTTTATTTATTACACTTCATTTTTTCGCCTCATCTTTCCGAGTTTCTATGTGTGAATTAAACCCCTTTCACTCTTCTTCTTCTGCTTCTCCTTCTTCTGCCTTGATTGGCTTGGCGTTTTTATTAATTTCGTTTGCAGCTGGCGTCGAGTGTTGGATTCCATTCTTTTTATATATTTTTTAGCATGTACAAAGGGCACAAAAGCTGCGACAAAAGAATTTAATTAAACTGAAACTGCATTGTCTGGCCTGCAGGCTGCTTCAGTAGATTTCTCCGTATAGACCATGTCAGCGAAGGGATTAAGACGTTGCCCCAGCACACTTGACTGTCCTGCAAAGTCCTTTATCAGCTGCCTGCTATCTCTCTCTTTCTTTTTCTACTCTCTCTCTACCTCCTTTTTTCCCTTTTCAGCTGGCTGTAATTGACGCTTCATGTCGCCCAGCAGTTTACACCTCTTTTTTTGTCGGCCATTTCTTGCCTGGCATAATTTCAGTTGATTACACGACGTTGTGCAAACATAATTTGGAGTCAGGTTATAATTTAAAGCAATTAAGATTTGCATAAGAGCTCAGCTGTAAAAAATGTGTCGCATGTAACTGTTCAACGAAGTCAGGTGTATTCCACAGATCTTTAACAACCCAAAAGCAAAGCCAATTTTTTTTTGCAGAATAATTATTATTTAAAAATTTCTGAATAAAGTGAAATTAATTTTATAAATTGATAAATATGTAAAAAGCAGATTATAGAAATAACAAATAAATTTGTTAAAATTGTAATCGTATTTATGCTTCAAATTAAATAAATTATACAACAACTTCTCTACTTTTATTTCAAAAAATAAAAAAAATAAAATACAACTTTTAATATTATAAAAACACTGAAATTTTATTCGTTTGCTTTTAAAAGCAATTGTCACACAAATCTCAAGAGATTTGCGGAACACACCTGATTATAAAAGTTTTTTAATTACACACATACAAACACACAGGAAGTCTGACAGTTTTGCATTTGTTTTGGTTTGCGCTGAAAAGCAGGCAACGTTTTTTGCACAGCGAAAAGAGACGCGAATAAAGGGAAAGAAGCGTGCGTGAACATTTGTCAAGTACTGTGTGCGTGTCGTGCTTGTCATTGTGACAATCAGAGTCTGTTTGGGCTTGCTTGCAGGCACTGTATCTGTCATACGCCATGTTGTACACGCACACACAATTATTTTGACACTTGGCGTCTTTGATGTGCATTTAATTGCAACAAAATATATAAGATATTTTCTTTTCTTCTGTCAGAATTTGTCAGCTGCGTCAAATTAATTTTGAATATGAAAATAATATACATTTTCTCTCAACTCAATGCGTAATATGAATATATTTATTTATAGTTCTTCACAGCTTAGTAAAACATTTAAGTCGAAAACAATTTGGAAGCACAGACAAAAGTTTTGATTGTCTTTGGCTTTGCCAACCAAAGTTGATGAACTTTCGAATCCCTCAAGATATTATGGTCAACAAATAAAGAGGCATTAAATATTTAAATGAAGCAAATGAAATGTTAACCTTTGCCTTTGGTCAATTTGCAGATCTTTGTTTGCATTCGTTTTATTGAACAAGCACAAAGCACAAATTGCCGCAAAGGTTTTAGTTTTAACTGTTGTATGAAATAAACTTTTGTTCAATTTAGTCTTAAGTAACTCGTTCAACCCTAAAGTCAATTTAACCAATTTTAATTAAATCACAGTCTTTGTTATTATTCTGTCTCAGTGAATTTTGCAAGTAAATAACAAACGGAAATTGCATAAATAATAAAATGACAGCAACAAATGTCTCACAAAGTCAACAATGGCGAATGGCGAACGGCGAATTGAACGATATGTAAAAGCCTCGATTTTGGGAAGGAAAACAGCAACTGAACTTTATTTAATGTGCTGCCAACTGGACTTGTATGCCTGCTTCTTCTCCTTCTTCCTGCTGTTGTTGTTTTTATTGTTGTTGCTGTTGCTGTTGTGGATTGTGGGTTGTGTAGTGTAGCTTTTCCCCTCCCCTCTGTATGTTAAGCGCGCTCAAACTCACTGTCGGAATCGGAACTCGTGTCATTTCCGCAAAAAGTTTAGCATGCTTTTAGGCTTGCCCATTTAACACAGCAGGAGAGTGGAAGTGGTGGGCAGGGGTTGGAGCAGTGGGCGTGGCGCGCTTCACATAACAATGGAAATGTTCCGGCAACTCAATTCGATGAAATTGTTAAAAGTTTACTTTATTTATTTTATATTAAATATTTACTGTGTATTATTTTTTACTTTAAAAGAATTGATTCATTTTTTAAGCTCTTTATATTTTTGTTATTTGGCTTTTATTATTTAAATATATTTTTTACCCATTCCGAATTTTCGAAATTATAATTTTTTTTATTTTCCCTACTCGAAATTCTTTAAATATTCAAAGTGAGCTTGAGGTAACAGAAAATGCTGAATATAAAACGAAATTAAGGCGATTTTGTTTCTCGGAATTCAGGCATCGGTTTTGCTAGCTTGTTTGCGCTGTTGTCCAGTGGCCATTTGCCATTTGCTGCCTCCGAAAGTTGTTTAATAAATGTACTCACACATGCTTACAGGAATTGGCCATCGAATGAGGCAAATGTTGGCCTTCAGCATCTTTTATTGCTGCTGTTGTTGTTATTGTGATAATAACCTTGAAGCCTGTGCGTAACTCATATCTTTTCGGCCAATATGAAAGTTTTTTAATAACACAGGCATTTGTGTGTGCTTAGACCTTAGGCCTAAGGGCAGTAATTGCGATTAGCGTTGCAATTTGTATCTTTGTATCTGTTAATATTCGTGCCACTTGGCTGTCATCTGATTTATGAGAATTGTCTGCTAATTACGCACATTTCTCTTTCTCTTTCCCTCTCTCTCCCCCTGCAAGTTAAGTGGCGAAACGAGCTTAATTGTGAACTCAACTGACTGTGCGTGTGGACGCTCATTAATAATTTTGCCTGTTTGTGCTGAATTTAATGAAGTTTGCATTCCGTTCAAGGTGCCAATGTCAACAAAAAAGGCGAAACGCATCATCGACTCCCCAAGCGGACAACGCGGCGTATGCGTAATGCCGCAGGCATCTGCCATCCCGATTATTTGCACCCACTTTTTATGATCGCATAAAGTGCAGGTCAGCACAGACAAAAAACCTAAAGCCCCTCAGGCATTCAACTTTAAGTGGCGAACGCTGAAAATTCGTGTGCATGTGTTGGACAATTTTATATTTCAAAGAGTTACACGTATTTCAATATTAAATATTTTATGAATAAACACGCAGTGCAGTCGCAGTCGCTTTTGTTGTGCGCTACTTTTAATTTTTAACTCGCAAAAGATATTCAAAATTTATAGAATTTGAATTAAAAAAACAAAAATTTATTTACTTTTGGGTTTTGTAGTCAAAAAAGTGAATCGATCTGAATTGCCAGTGGCTAGAAATGAATTTTGGGAAATATATCAATATTCATGGGAAAAGATTCCAATAAATATTGATGATATCGATCTCAAATAAAAAATACTAATAAAATGCAAATTTTTTTAAAACTAAATGAACACGATGAGTAAAACTTTATCAATACATTTAATTAGATACAATTTCTTTCAAAAAATCGAGAAATAAAAATATAAAACAAATAAATTTAATTAAGTAAATAAAATATAATATAATTTTTTAACCAAAGTATATGGTTTCTCTTAAAAAATTTTTAAAACTTAATGAACACGATGAGTCAAACTTTATCAATAAATTAAATAAGATACAATTTCATTCAAAAAATCGAGAAATATAAAAAAAAAAAATAAAAAAAAATAAATAATAAAATAAATACAAAATAAAAAAAATATAATTCAATCTTTTACCAAAAGTATGTGGTTTCTCTTCAAATAAAAAAAAATCATTTAATAAAAATTATCCTAAAACTAAATGAACTCGATGAGTAAAACTTTATCAATACATTTAATTAGATACAATTTCTAGTAAAAAATCAAGAACAAAATAAATAAAATATAATTTAATTTATTACCCAAAGTATGTGGTTTCTTTTCAAGTAAAAAATACTTATAAATTACAAATTTTCTATAACTAAATGAACACGATGAGTAAAACTTTATCAATAAATAACATTAGATACAATTTCTTTAAAAAAAATCAAGAAAGATAAAACAAATAAATTGAAAATAATATTTAATTTTTTAACTGAAAGATATGGTTTCTCTGTATCAATACACTATCGATATAAACATATCAAAACCCATCCTCGATTGCCACAACTGAGCGTTTCAAGCCTTCATTTTCCGGCTGGTCAGCTGTCGGCAAAAACCGCACAAAAAGCAGTAAATTGTTATGGTCATGCATTTTTTTGTTGAGTTTGCTGTCGAGTGAAACAATTTTATTATTGATACGCGGAAACTCACATGAATCTGCGCTTTTTATGAGCATCCTTATAAGGGACTTTGGCTCTTTAAAGTGTGCGTTGTGTGATAATTATTTGGAGAGTGGCAAATGAAATTAAAATGAACTGCGTTGAAAGCATTATAACAATTGACGCAGTCAAAACGATAATTTGCGGTCATTAATTGCCACTTTGAGGTTGCCACAAGGCAAGTGAGAGGAAAATGAAATGAGTGGGGAAATGTGGGGGGAAATGTGTTACACAGAATTCGGTGTTCATGCACTAAATATGTGCTCTGCTGTCTAGACTTGATTTCGCTTGAGGGTCGACGCAAATAAATCTGCGTTGGGTTTCGCTTATCCACAAGTCGGACCCAAAAAAAAAGCCCCAGCTCCGATCTCTGGCCAAAACGGGCTAACCAAATAAATGTGCTTTGGGTCAATGTGTGTGTATGTGTGTGTGTGTGTGTGTGTGTGTTTTGTTGTTAAGTCAACACGTGTAAACAGAAAAGCTGAACAAGCTAAAACGACAAAAGTTCTATGCGTGAAATCAGCTTAGCAGCTGTTTGACTTGTGATAACACTAAGAAATTTAATGCCATGTTCCACATAATGGCTTAAACTTGCAGCCAACACACACACTGACTCACAGAAATAAGCGACAGCTATAAATTTGCGGGCATCAAAAGCAGCAATCGAAGACTAAGAGGGAGCTGAAGAGGGTTAAAAGGGGAGAGGCAAGGATTATTTGCATGTGCAACAAGTGACAGTGCTTGCCAGATTTATTGCCCCAGAGCTGAAAATGATGCTGCGACTGATGTCGCTGCCAATTGCATTAAAGGTGCTAATTTCATGCAACGCTTTGGCAAAGCTCATTTGACATTTCGAGTGAGCGAAAGACACTAAGAAAAATTAATAGCTTGTTATCGCTGCAATTTCTAGACAAAAACTCTTAGCTTTGTAAGCAGAATCTTAATTTATTAGTATTTTATTCTGTTTGATTTGTCATGCCTAAAAAAATATAATTTTTTACGAAGCTTTCTCAATTTTAAAAAACCATTTAAGTTTTTTCAGTGTTTATGCATGAATTTAGTGCAAAAGTTTCTGTTTTTTTGGGCAAAGTTTTATAGCCATGCTGTTAACACTTTGATTGCCAGCAACTTTTTAAAACTGGCCGACAAGCGAAACGCTCGATAGAGTTTCAGATTCCGATTCACATGCAAATGTTTTAAAGTGCACCCAAAAAAAAAGGAAAAATACAAATAAAAAAGATTACAAAATTTGCCAAAACTATAAGGCCAATTTGGTAAGGCCAGACCGACTTGCAATGCGCTGCACTCTGCACTTTTAAATATGTTTAGAAAAATATAAATATGAGTTGAAAAAATGAAGACCGTAAAGAATTTATCTGGGTGATTAAGAAACAACTGATATACTCTTAAAATTATACCCTACCATTTTCTAAAATGATTTCATGAAAACCTTTATTTTCCTATCTATAAAAACAAAAAAAATTATGGAAATTGTAATGCAACTTCAAGTTTTTATTGGAAAATAAAATAAAAACTTTAAATTTTAGAAAAACTTTTGTCTTTTTAATTGAAATTAAAAATTACTTTTGATATGAGTTTAAAAAATAAATTGAGATTGAATAAATATTTTAAATGTAGATTATATTTATAGGCCTTTTTTAACATTATTATTTTAAATGTTTTTGTTAAAAGTGTAATGATTTACATATATAACTATAATTTCCATTTCATGCTATCTTTACTTTAATCAAGAAAATTCTAATTTTGTAAATTGCTAATAAAAATTAAAAAAATTTATTTATTTTTATTTAAAGCATTATTAACATTAAGTTCTCTGCTTCAAAGATATTTAAGTACAATTTTCTTGCACTTTCCCTGGCCACTCAGCATCTCTTTTAGCTGTTGCGAGTGCCACTTGATTGTTGCCCAGTTAAGATCATCGCGTGTCTGTAGAGCATTTAACAGTCGAGTACGTCCAATTACCTGCCAGAGATAGAGAGAGATAGAGAGCGTTGTATAGAGGGTCTGTTATTGGTCTGTTTAAAGCTTTAAGTGTTCGCTGTTATCGAACCGAGCAGAGCAACTGAATAAGTATCACCAGGTAAACAAACAGTCAGACAGAAATAGAGACAGAGAGACAGAGAGAAAGACAGACAGACAGACAGGCTGCACTATAAATAAATAAGATTAAGCATACTTGAGTGTGTGTGAGTGTCTGAGTGTGTGTTGAAATGAGTGCAACATTTGGAGGCAGCAGCGGCAGCAGAAACCAGCAGCAGAAATCTTAACCAGTCCAACAGGCAGTCGAGCATCCAGAGGCAAACGACGTGCCCGGACTTGAAACATGAAATAAACATTTCTTCCTCTTTTTGAACTTATTTCTTCCACCCGCAACGCTGAGAAACAAAATAAAAAAGAATGTAGCTCGACTTTTAGATGCCCAGTACTCGAATATTTAATTTAATGATAAATTAATAAATTTCAAATGAGTCATACCTGTTAAATAATGATTAGTAATTGCAATCATTAGTAATTAGATTATTTTTGCTTAATAGTCGAACTAATGATTAAATTACTATTATTTTCGGTTTTGCCCAATTATTTAATTATTACGACTAGAAAAAAATAAAAAATAATCTAAAATTATTACAATTATTCAAAAATAGTCAGAAAACACCAAAAATAGTGGGATTTTTTTTTTTTTTGATTTTTTTTCTGATTCTTTTGGATTATATTTTATTATTTTTAATTTTTGACTATTTAGTAAAAATCAAATTATTTTAAATTTTCACAATCAAAGTAGCCAAAATAAACAGAAAAAATTAAAAATAATCAGAAAGATTATTTTTGATTATTTTTTATTTTTTCTGATTATTTTTGAATAATTGTAATAATTTTTATATTATTTCTGAATTTTTGTAATCGTAATCCATATAGTGCAGTACGATTATTTCCAAAAATTATCTAATCGATAAGTAATTCTTGACAAATGAAATGAATATAGCCCAAGTAAGTAAATATATTAAATAATTAATATTAATATTAGCAATATCAAGGAGTTTTCTGTATTTTATTTGCTTTTGATTTTTGATTATGGCCTATAATATTTTTATATTTGTATTATTAAGTTTTAAAAAAAGTATAAATGTGAATAAATACTCATAAAAGGTCAGACAAACTATTGTCACATGCCTATAAGCCCTTGCAACTATTTTCATGCTGGGCTAAAAACATTTCCGTGTTGCACGAGTAACGTCGCAAGTTGCAGTTGCAGTTGCAGTTGCAACTGGAAGCAGAATCACAATCCGAGTCCGAATCAGCAACAAAATCAGCTTCTCAGTTGACTTTGCCAACTCTGCTCTGCTCATAATTCAGGAAGTGTGTGCAGGACTCTTTGTCAGGCCACTGGTATTTTATAACAAGTTGAAGCAGCTTTCCGCCACCAACTTTGCAGCGTGTCCTCCATGTCCTCCATGTCCGCCATGTCCTCCATGCTGCACAGTGTCAGCTTAATAAATGTCAAAAACATAGAGCACAAGCGCAGCCAATGGGACAATCAAAGTCAACCTATTTAATAATAGCATCATTTTAAAAACAAACATCATTAAATCACTTCTATAAAAGTGTTAAAAAAAATAGAAAAATGTCATAAATTAGTGTAAAAGTCCCCAAAGCGCGGTCTCTTCAATTTTAATGAGCGTGTAAATAGTCAAAAAAAAAGGAAATTAACAAATAATCATAATATTAATGCATGCCACATTTTGATAATTAATATATTGAAATCAGTTTGCTAACTGTCCGCTCGCATTGTTGTTTAATTTATCAGACATGTTAGCCGCGGTCACATTGACAGGGATTCATTAAAATCCGCTATAAAAAATATGTGTATTTAACATTTGCTGGCACGCGTGCTGACCACAAAATGTGTCAATGGCCAAAGACAACAGGGAAAACCAATTCAATGATGCTTTGATTTGCATTAATTTATAATTATATCAGTAATAACAATCAGTAAAGAAACGGAGCAAAATTCAATAGAAGTCTATTAATAAAATATATAAAATATAAAATATATATATTGATAGTTAAAATTAACTAACGATCTTATAATAAGCAAGCTTACATTTATATTTGATAAAATTAAGTATATGTTTATTTAAATTTGACCTAAATAAAAATTCTGCAGTTTGTTCAAGAATAAAAATAATTATACCGCCGAAAAGTATGCTACGAAAACAAAAATTAGTCCCTTAATCCATATAGTTGTTGGTAAACTTGACTTTCTACACCTAATGATTAATTATATCAATTTTATTTATATCAAACAAATGATTTTCTATTTAAAATTACACACATTTTAAACCTAGCTTTTAAATTATGACTAGTTTAATTGAATTCATAATTTAATCAATGTCAACTTTCAGTTGATCAGTTGACTTGCTTCCTTATTTTTATGCTGAAAAGCCAAACACATTAAAATACAGAAAACTACATAATTGCAATATTAATTTAATATTATTATGATTATTGTTGATTATACTGTTGCATTGTGTTTGCCATGTTGGTCGCGTGCGACGCATTCAACAATTAGCAATAAATGAAGCCCCGACAAACAGTTGCAATTAGCGCGCACACAAATTGCTCTTAATTATATAATAAATTCAATTGACAGCTGCGCCTTTTTTGTCCAGCTTTTTTCCCCATTTTCTCATTTCCATTTCCACATTTCCCCTTGGCCACTTTGTGCTTTTGCATGAGCTGCCATTAAATATCTACTTTTATTTTATATGCATGATATGTGGGCAAAATTTGCTGGGCTTTATTTATGAGTTTTACTTTATCTTTATTTATGCACTTGTTTGCCGTTAATTTTGTTTAAATAATGCAATATAATTAACGTGTTTGCTTCAACAAGTGCGTTCGACTAATTGGCTTTTACCGCTTATCTGATTGCCAAATGGCATTAAATTTTACGACTCCCTGATGCTAATTATAAAGTAGGCTTTACTTTTGTCCTGAAAATCAATTCAAAGCTTTAATATCAAATCTCGTGGCCGAATCAAAGAAATCCCCTGTTAACTTTAATTTGCTTCCGAGCAGGAAAGAATCCCAGAAAACAAAACAAAAAGTAAAACAAGGAAAATAACAAATTTAATCAAAAGTATATAACAAAAATGTTTTTGCTGAGAATTTCATCAAGAATTCCCTTTTACTGCAAATATTACGAATAGATTTCAATATCTGCATGAGTTGATCAAAAAAACAGAAACAGTAACGCAAACTGCAAACAAGTTTCTTTTGGCCAAGAAATGTATTCATTTTTGGGCCGTTTGCTAAAAAGTTTGCCCAAATAGAAAAAACAAAGAACAAAACAAAACTGAAAAAAAAAGTTCATTGTTATGCGCAGATTTTATTTGGATTTTGTTAAAATCGAACATATTCTGTTGCCAAGTCCGGGCAAAGGCAAATAAATACCCAAGCTGAGCAACAATGGCAGCCAAAGCCCCACAAACATTTACATATATGCCTCCATTTGATTTTTGCATATTTTTTCTCTCTCTCGCTCTTTCTCTCTCTCTCTCTTCTAACTCCAACTCGCGATTCGACCATTATCAAATTTGCATGCAAATTTGTTTTTCTGCAGGTAACGCGCTGATAGCACATATCAATTTATCAGTACGATATTTACTATGGTCAGCTAACTGTCAGCGGGCATTACGGTATTTGGGAATTACACATACGCCCGGTTGACCACACTGACAGATAAATGACGTCAGTCTAAGAGCTGTTCACGCATATTTTGCGCTGTATTTAGCAGCTTACTAACGCATATTAATTAACTTTTATGTAAGCCAAGACCACACACACACACACTCAAACACACCCACTCGGCAGCACACCCACTATTAATACACTGAACATAATATTTGCGTAAAATCAAACAAACATTAAGAAAAAAAAACAATTTTGTTTGGCAGTGAATTTTTAAAAATTTTTAATTAAATGAAAACTATATTTTTAATTTATTTAAAATTTTTTTTTTATTAAGAAAATGTTTATTATATTGGGAAAATTACCATAGTAAAATCTTTTTAATTTCTTATAATTTTTTTAATCATATATATACATATATTAATATTTAAATAAAGGAAATGTTCCCTTTATATTATTTATTATATTGGAAAATAATTTTATATATTATTTATAAAAATTTTAAATTAAAAAAAAAAAATCTTGATTAATATTAGATCATTTTTTTTTAATTTATTAAAATAAAGTTTATTTATTATTGAAAAAATATACCTATTTAAATATTTATTTTTTAATTATTTTCAAATTTTTAAAAAAAATTCTTAATTAAGATTAGATCATTTTTGCTTTAAAATATAGAAATATAATTTTCTGAGTGTACCACTCGGCGTATGAGTAATATTTCATTTAGGGCCTTTGCCAAACAGCCTTCGCTCTCTACGCTCTACTCTTGGCAGCATCATCTCCTTTATCTGCGCTCCTTTGGGTCTAAGAGATTTATTGCCTGCTTCAAAGATAAAGTCATTATTATGGCATTATAAAAGATGGCAGCGCCCTGCGGCGCTTAAGGATATGAATCTTTGATGCATGTAATTGCCGTCGACCCTTGTATGTGTGTTATGGTTGCTATCATTGATTCTTCTTACGGCAGTAGCAGCTTCTCTACTGCTCGGCATTATGTTAATTTTTGTTGCTGTTGCTGTTGCTGTAATTTTATCGCTTGTCTCGCACTAATTAAAATTTCATTAGCCACAAACACGACACGACGACGAGTTTCACATTTCGCCATTACGCATTTGGCATTTCGCATTTCGCATTTCGACAGCCATCAGCCAGACAAAAGATGAATGTATCTCGGCGCGTACATATGTCAATGTATCTAGTATTACAACGGCTATAACTGTACATTAATTATGCATGCCAAAAACAGGACAACAACAAAATTGACAGCTGTCCCGAGAAAGTCAAGTCAGTTCACTTAAAGTCAAGTCAAGAAGCAGTCAAAGCCAGCGGCAATTGAACCTTAACATAATCGATAAGTCTTGTGTTGAGTGAGGGGAAGGGAAGTTGGGAGGGAAGCACGTGTAAAACGATAGCGTAATTTGATCTGACCTCGATGCGTTTTAGCCCTTTTTGCACATTTGGCAGCCGTTCAACGAACGAATCGAAGCAAGCGAAAAAGAAATCATGCAAGCCATATAAAAGTCAGGGCTGCTGCACGGCGCCTACACAATGCGACGCGCCGCTGGCGACAAAATGGCCGACGAATTGACCGGCAAAATGGCGTCGCCGTTGCTTTTAAAGCGACACTTGAAGGTGCGCTTTAAAAGGAAATTATTCAAAATATGCCTTAAATTATTTATCAATAAAAGTAAGCGAAATCTCTTGTTAAATTTTGTTAAAAACTCTCAAATCGATATTAATAAATAAATAATTAACTAATTAATTATTAATCGATATTAAAGCTGAAGCTTAAAAAAATCAATATACTTACGCAATTAACAACTCGAAATCGTTGGGGATAAAAACAACATTTGGGTTAGCCTAGTGGGTAATTTAGAACCAATATTAGCTAAATATTATATAGTATAAAATTCTATTAAAATATAAGTAACTATAATAATATTAAAATTAAATAATATAAATGTGAAACCCAAACTTTTGGAAAAAGTCCATAATATGACTTAAAAATATTTAAAATTAGTTTTCGATGCATCATTTCTTTATTTAACGACAACAAAAAGCATTTAAAAAGCCTATATATTATATTTAATTTAAAAAATTAAATTTGAAAAACAAGATTTAAGTAAGCGATACAATAAAATAACATCTATATAAATAAAAGAACTTTAAGACTGAATCATATCAATGTTATTTAAATTAAATTCCGCTCCGCTTAAAACAAAATATTTACTTAATCAAGAGAATGCATGTAAAATTTTCGGTTTGCTCTGGAAAATTTATTGAATTGCTGTTGCCTTTTTGACTGCTGACTTCTTTGTGTTGCGACTTCTGATTCAATTTCCTGACTGCAACATTGCATATGTTGCCAGGTCGTGGCATGAATTTTATTGAAATCGATCGACTTTCACATATGCAGTTGATATTTGCATATGAGCACGAGGAGTGAAATTCGCACAAACGAATGCCTGAGATTTATGTTAATTTATTGAATTCCATTCTCATTTTGATTCGCATCTTTCGATATATCGCAGTCAAAGTCCGTGTGCTGAAATCCTCGAAGGCGCAGCAAATTCAATCAAGTTTATGCATAAATTACACACAGAGAAAAAGGCAAAATTGGCGGAGGAAGAGGAAGAGGGACAAAAGGTAAAATGTAAAGTTAAGGCCGCTTCATAATAACAACAAGTTGCCACCGTTTCGTCTTGCGCTTTATCTTTATAATGGCCAAAGTTTTGTGACTTCAGCTTGGCCCTTTTTAGCCCAGTAACCAGTACAAAGGCTTATGGGTTTGTGACCATGTCTGTAAGGACACCTAAATCTTAGAATTTTTGAGGGCAACCAAAATGGGTGACAATATTTTCGAGTATTACGTTAATTTTATATTAAATCAATTAATAATTATTATTTTTTAATTTAAATATTTTATATATCTGTTTTGTTTAGGCTTCTGAAAATATAGAAAAACTGCAGACAACTTCAGATGAACAATGTTCTTATTGCCATAAAATGAATTGTCTCTTATATTATTTGATATTTCTTTTAATTGTTTTTTTCTGTCGAGTTTAATTTGGAGTATTTACTTTATAGATTTGTTTTACTACTTATCTGAAAGTGTGGAAAATTTGATAAACTTAAGATAAAAAATGTTCTTATTGCGGTAGAAAGAATAATATATTTTTTTTAATTAATATTTCTCTTTTTATATTTTTTTGTGCCTTGTTGCTTTCGAGTATTTCTTTTATTATATATAAAAGAATATTGTTTTTATTCATAAAATATTAAACTTATAGTTTTTTTATTTTTTGGAAAATGTAGAACAAATTTTAGAAAATTTTATGGAATATTCATATTTTTTATAAAATATTTTAAATCTATATATTTTTGTTTATTTTTCTGAAAATGTAAAAAATTTGTCAAACTAAAATGGTTAAATATCTTTTAACATATTTTTGATGGGACCATAGACTTTTATTATTATTCAATAAATTCGTTTGAATATCTTTCTATGTTTATTTTTCTGAGAGAATTATCTCGATTTATATTTTATTTATTTTTTAAAATTTGTTATTAATTTACTGTGCTTAAATCACGGCAACTGGGCACCCAATAGTCGATCACCTCGACTATAGTATTCCAACTTTTTATACCTTTTCTTCTGCCTTTTAAATAAGTTGATGCCGGGAATGATGATGGTCGTCGGTCACCGCAGGGTTCGTTGAGCTTCGGTCGTTAAAATCGTTGACTCTTCAAAGGTCGCTCTGCTTGTTATTCATTAAGTAATTGAGGTGTATGTGTCTGTGTGTGTGTCTGTGTGTGTGTCGAGGCTAAAAAAGAGACAACACGCAGCCTCTTGCGGCTGTCATTTAAATTATGTATATGCTAATTTAATTATTCTTCAATTTGCACAGTTTTATTGTGACCCGACTGAATGTTAAATGTGTTCACAGTCACGAGTGTTGGTCGCACTCAATTTCGAGGCACTGTTATGGTTGTTGTTGTTGTTGCAACAGCACTCCTTGCTGCATGTGGTAGACGATGGTGCAACCTAGCACTAAGTGAAGCAGCAACTTGAAGCCTCTCGCAAAACCAACGAGTTGAATTCCTGAGACATTGGACTTCATCTTCCAGGCGAGAAAGTTC
>JBAMBJ010001582.1:0-12257 GCA_037043495.1 Drosophila recens
AAAGCAATTTAAACTTTTAAGTTGATATTATTGTTCACGAAAATTATGTTTTTATCTTCTCGCCCGAAAATATGCAATATTGTTGTTGATTTCCGTTAGACATGCAAAACCGACCGAAAAGCTTTTATATGTTTGACCAAAAGATACAAAATAATCAAAGAGTATAACACTTACGGCTTACAATCCCACGATGAAAGATCTTTCAGTGTGTGCGTGGCCGATGTTGAAAAGGTGCATGTCTGAAATAAAAGCTTATGATCGGGTTCGGGTCTTGGCTAAGCTTTTGCAAGGCATATATAAATGATTGAGTGTTAAGAAAATAAAGTTATCGTTATTATAAAATAGTAAATTGATTTGCATTCTTCATGCTTAAGGCATTTGCATAATTGGCGTTGGCTAACCTGGTTTTAAAACTTTTTTATTTAGTAACTGAATATTTTATCTCTTTGTGATTATAGGCACCACCATACCGCACTCGCAAATTACAAAAGCATTAGAATTTATAACTTAAATTTGTAAAGAAAAATGGCAGAAGGCCTTAAACAAAAGGCGCGCAGCCCACTTGCAAAATTTATGCCACTTGGGCAGCCAAAATTCAAAGTTCACTTTGAGGTTGGGTCACACAACATTTAGGGGCTAGTTTTTCATCCTGGTCGGGAGCGTTTCAAGAAAAAATTGGAATGGCGATCAATAGCCAGCACACATAAGGGCAAATTCCTTCGATGTCAGCTCACAAAACACAGATCTGACCAAACGGCAGCGCTATCCGAATTGGGCATTATTCTCGCTGTGACGTCACGTTAGCCGAGTCGCAAACCCAACATATGTATGTGATCCGCACAGGCAGAGCTTTCGCCAAGCTTATCGTCGCACAGCTGTGAATATGCACAAAGTGCCGACTCTGTCACACGTGAGAAAATAAACAGAGACGCACACACAAACTAATTAATCAATGTTCACCTCAATCAAACTGAACTGCTTACCCGTTTCAGACTCGGCACAACTAAAGGTGAATTTGAATTCAAATGCTGAATTCGTGGCGGCGGGTCAGCAAAAAGGGTTTAATAATCGGCGAACTTGCACAAAATATTAAAAATTAGCGGAATTTAATTTACTTTAATGCACTGAGCATACTTACATATGCCACTGGTAAAAATTAAGCACAAGCTGACACTTTTCTACTGATTTTGTGGTTATGCAGAGAATAAAATAACGATAGAATCGCGCACAAGCGTTTACTTTGATGGCCACGAGGTAAAAGATCGCTTGTGAAAATTTGTAGAACCCAAGAGGCCAACTTCTTCTTGACTTCTTTTTGTGCAGCATATTTGCAGTTTTGGTTGCTACCAGGGGTACAAGTAAGCAACTCAAACTGGGTACTACCAACTTTTAGTTCCTAAAGTTGCCGCTAGAGGGCGAACCCTAAACATTATAAAACTTCATTTATCATATTCCATTTTATACTAATATTAAATTTATTATTCCTACCAATATATTCCATTCTGTTAGACTTATTATTATATTTTAATATTTAATACTAACTATTGTTGACTTTGCTGCTCGTGGCGCTGCACACTGGTTCCTGTTGTATGGGGAAGGCGGCCAAAAATACTTCTAGTAGAGGTAGAGGCTTAAAACTTAACTCAAAATTTTTATAAATTTATAGTAGGATTATGTATAAAAATCAGCCGGATCGGACCACCATATCATATAGCTGTCATATGAACTATCGGTCTGAAATCAAGTGTTTGTATGAAAAACTTTTTTGTTGTTTGACACATCTGAACCAAACTTACAGAATTTGCATATAGAATGGTCCCATACACCCTGACTAAATTTGATCAAATTCGGACCTCTATATCTTATAGCTGCCATAGGAACGATCAGTCGAAAATCGACAGCGCGCTGTCAGCTGTTCGCTTGCAAGTTGACTGCTATGCAAGACAGCTAAGGCGATTTCTGTAGCCTACTTCTAGGATGATCGAAAAAAAAATATTTATGCCCAATGAAAAAATTTAACAAATATTAAATATCAATAAGACCGACAAGCGGACCTTTACAAAATCGATAGAAATTTATTGATTAATCGACTCTAGGAGAAAACAATCGTGCTGCTAAAATTTTGTTACTGGAAACAGCTTAAAATTGAGTACCAAAATAATAAGAGATATTCAACTTAATTGAATAAATTAAGAATAAATAAGAAAATTACTTACGCATAAAATAAATATATTTGTTGTTTGTTTGTTTTATTGACATAGATTTATACATAATTGTAAGTCTTAAATTCACAATATAAGCAAAATAATATCGCTCATTTACTACAAGACTGTGATAACTTTAAAATTACTTATGTTAATGTTATACTTCATGTTGTGTTATAAGTTGTGTCTAAATTGCATATTCATATTTATTCATACCTGTTAAATAATGATTAGTAGTCATAATCATTAGAAATTAAATTATATTTGTTTTCCACAATTATTTAATAATTACAAAAAATGAATTAAAATTCGGAAAATTATTAAAAAATCATCAACAATAATATTTTTGAGTATTCGGATCATTTTTGATTTTTTTTTATTATTTCTGATTATTTTTAATACTTTGATTGTGAAAAGTTAAAATAATGTGATTTTTACTAAATAGTCATAAATAATCAGAAATAATCAAAAATAAACAGAAAAAATCAAAAATAATCCGAATGCTCAAAAAGATTATTTTTTATTCTTTCAGATTATTATTATCTAGTTACTAAGATTATTTCCAAAAATAATCTAATTGGTTAGTAATTCTTATTGAAATTTAACAGGTATGTATCTATTATACTCTTCATGTGAAAATCAAGAGAAGTTGATATTTAATTAAAAACAAAATGTATATTTAAAGAAATTATATTTTCATTTCCACCTTAAAATTCCATGAACATCGCTCAAAGCTATTTTTGAAATTCAATATGTCGATTGGTCTACTAAGTAAAAGCAAATAAATGAAATGCATTTAAGTCAAATTTAAATACGCTTCACGCTTCTGTTCATTTCTCTACTCTCCAGATACGCTTCCCCCTTCCCCTTCCCCTTCCGCTTTTCCTGTCCTCCTTCCTCCTTCAATTCATAACTTGGCCTTGACGGCAAGTTGAGTGTAAGCCATCTGGCAGCTGCCGTTTTAGCCACGCCTACTGCCAACGCCTTTCACTGCGGTTGTCAATGCACAGAGCTGCTAAAAGTTTGTGCAAAATGCATTTTGACTTGCTCACAAAAGTTTTGTGCCTTGCAGCAAGTTGCATGCAACAGCAGCGAGTCGAGCGGAAAAGTTAATTCACCTGAGAGACCTGACAAGCTTTCTCTACACACACACAGAGAGAGAGAGAGAGAGAGAGAGTGAAAGAGAGGGAGTTACACTTATGTGCTTGCTGCTATTGCACAACATTTTGATGTTTCGTAAGCAAAATCGACAAAGCGTTTAAAAACTGCAATAAAAGACATTTATACTAGTTATAGCTACAATGTCCTTCAAGCAGCTAGCTGCATTCCCCGCAGGAATCAAACAGTCGTAAAAAACTATCGGATAAAGTGAAAGCCCCAAACCAATCATTAAATACAAGCACAACTCACCGTTGAGCTAGAGAATTTCTCTCAGTTAGCGGGAAGAGAAAGCAAGATAAATTAGTCGAGATCATACTTCTATAGAGTATCATTACGATGTATTCTTATAGAAAGGATTATATTCATGTCAGACAATTTTAAATTTCTATTGAAAAATATTATCACGAAATCAATTAACTATAATTAGTTTTTAAAATAATCAAAGCTTAATGTTATACACTCATGGACAAAGTGATAGGTGCACTTTTTCTTTTACTATAACAGATATTGCAAGTCAAATCTTCAAATTTAAAAAATATATTTGGAAAGGTCATCTAAATTCCGTTTGAATGATGCATAACTTTCCTTAACCCATTAAGTACCCATTGAAATATTCGAATTTAAAAAAAAGTTAAATTTTTAAAACTTTTTTCCTCGATTTTTTCCAAAAAAATGTTGGGTTGCAAAAACATTCTTCAAACAATTAAAGGAGTGACTGGCAAAAAAAATTTTCAAAAATTTTTTCGCTTATATTTTTAATAATTTTTTGAAAATCCTAAAAATGACTACACTCCTGCCCAAAACTATACGACACCTCGAACATTTTATTTTCGACCCTCGCAGGAAAAGGAGATAGCATAATGAAATAAAATGAAGTATGCAGAATTATAGCAAAAAGAGTTCTGCACAAAAGCTGATATTCTGATCTCTGATTGCATCTCGCGTTTTCAAGTAACAGTAAAAAATGCAGGAAAGGTATATTTTTCGCTTGCCTGCAAGTGTATCAAAACTATACGACACATTTGAAATATAGCGTCTAGAGATAAAGGTTTGGTGTCAATTATTTTTTTTCTTTTTCTGTTAAAAATTTAATGCATTTATAATAAAATGCAGCGCGAAAATTTGTTAAACTATGAGAAAAAGGTGACAATAAGAGCTTACAATGAATATGGCTATAATACAAGCAAAATATCGGGATAATTCGGTCGTTAACGCTGTGATATCACAAACTTAAAGACAATTAATATATATTTTTCTGTTCAAAATATTTGTAAAAATAATTAATTTTTTAAAAGAAAAATTATATTTTTTAAGTAACTGTCTTTTTGCCACATTAATTTATTTAAATTTCATAAAATAAAAACTTTTTTTTTGGCTGGGAGATGTGGCTTTAAGTAACTTGAAGTTATAAATAAAATAAAAATTAAACAGTAGCCTGAGAAGGTTTCCAATCTATTTTTGCCCTGAAATTGATAGTCACCTTATGCTGTGCCTGTGATTAGTGTCTAACTAAAATAGACGCTTCAATCAATCAATCAATCAATTACTGCAGCTGAAACTGAACTAACATTCAAAGGCAAACGACAAGCAGAAGCGACGAGTCTAAGCTAAAAACGGAACTAGAGTCTAGCTAGTTAAAATTCCGCAAATAACAAATACATCAAATGCGAATACGAAAATAAACATGAAAGGTATGAGTTGTGTATCGTTGTTGTTGTTGTTTGCAGTTGCGAATTGAGAATTGAGAGGCACGTGCGACACACGCGGCGTATGCGTAATTTGTATTTGATTGTGGCAACCTTCGAGCGTGTCAATAGTCATAAACAAATTCAAAGGACATGTCTCTCTCTCTCTCTCTCTCTCTCTCTCTGTATCTCTCTCAGTTTGTCTGTCTTTCCATCTATGTGATTTTTTTCTGCTATTTTTACGCGTGTTGACATTCAATTTGGCAATTTGGCAAAAAGTTTTGCCAGCTTTTGCCTTTGACACGCTTCAACAATGTTTGCCTTTGCATTGCCAGCAATTTTCATGAATCGAACACTGATTTTGTTCCCCTTCCACGACTGATCAGCAATTTGCTTTGAATATGTGTTAATTTTTTGCATTTTTTGGATTTAATCTCGTTTTGTGTTTATGCCAGTTTGATTAGTTGAATCAATTTTATGATTATGATTATGATTATGATTTGTTTTTTTTTTTATTTTATTTTTATTCATGCACTCACATTTATATTCATTCGAAGTCTTGCACGCACTCAATAAAAATAAAAACACGTTTTACAGAAAAATACAAAAACAGGAACATGAACAAAAACATGGCAACTTTTCGCATGAATTCAAAATGTGAATTTAACCAAGCTCGCAAACGCACAAAAAACTTACACACACACACTCAGACACACACACACACACGTTTACACACACAGACAGGGAACTGATAAAACTGGTAGCTGGCATTGTCAGCAGTGCAAACACTCAAATGGGCAAACAAAAACTGCCCAAAAAGGGTAAATCTAGTGTTAGAGAGAGCAAAAGTATCACAAAGGAAAAGGAAAGAGATTGCAAACTATAAAGAGAGAGAGAGAGAGTTCGTAGTTGGCTAAATGGAATAAATGTCAGAATCCGAAATTTTATGAGCTGAAATAATGCAATCGAGTTCAAGTTAAGCCATGTCCGAATCAACTAACAGCATTTCTTGATCGAATCCAGCCATAAATCTTGCGGCCAGTCAAAGATACAGACTTTAAATAAATCTGCTAAACAATGGTCATCCTTTTAGCTGTCTAACTTTATTAAGCTTGCTGTGTCGACTGATTTACGGAGTGACTAACTAATTGACTGACGGATTGACTGACCGACTGATTGGATGTTAGAGAAAAGCTGCAATAGACAGATTTTCAAAAAGAAAGAGCTGGAAATTTGGTAAATTTTAGACCCAATGAAAATAAAACATGTGGGAAAGGCTATAGTCGAGCTCCCGACCATTAAAAGAAATTTTAAAAAATTTGTAATTGCATGCTTTTAGGCACTTACATTGCTTAAAAACTTTTATAAGCCATTACTACCTTTGTAAATGTCCGATTCTCTTACGATTTGGTAGCATGATAGGTTATAATAGTAGTTAACGTTAATAAATAAAAAATCTTTGAAAAGTATGGGGTGGATCTTATAAAAAAAAACGTCTTTGCGAGGTAAAAATCTAGTAAAGGTTATAAAAATAGGCTTCGTTTTCATATTAATTTTTCAAAACAAAAGATATGATTTATTTATATTATAATATTTACTATTAGTAATTAGGTTGGCAATATTATTATATTTTCTAATTTTATTATAAATTCTAATTCATTTTCTTGACTGATTTAAGGTGACCAAAATAAATTATAAAATATAAAAAGGATTTATTAAATATTTATAAGTAGTTTCTATACATGTTTCATGAAACTCAAAGCTAAAAAATATTTAATTATATTATATGTATATTGACTGTTTCTTTTGTTGTCTCAAATAAATATTAATCTCTTAAAATATTTCTGGAATTTAAGTGCAAGTATGAAAGTCTTTTTCTCAATCTCTTTTTCTTTACTTCGTTTTCTTTACTACAAAAATGCAAAGTGAATTAACCAAACTTTTGACTCATAAATATTTAATCGCTTAATACATTTCAGCAATTTAAGTAAAAGTCCGAGGGCGGACAAACTATGTTAATTTGTTGATGCTCTCAATTTTCTTAGAGCCCTACTGTTCCAGCAGTTAATATTCATTATATCAAGTTGTTCTATGTCATGCACAAAGTCCATAGCGACGTCCTTTGGTACAGTCAACCAAGCATTTGGGTTTTTCCAGATTTCAACAAGCACTTTGTTGTTTTGTTTTGCATTTTCTTGTGTTTTTTTTGGCACCATTCCAATCCAAGATCACGCAGATTGCGGCGCGGATTTGCAACTGAGACGCCGTCAGGGCGACGCCTTTCAGTTGCCATTTCCCATTTCCCATTTAAGGGTCTCAGTTATGCATAGTCAATGCATGTCAAACGCAAACGTGGCCGAAAACAAATTCAGAACAAAAGCCCGAAATGGTTTGCCTGACCACAAAGCGTCCCTCTGCCAGCTGATGCCTTTTTTACTCCCCTTTTTTCCCTTCTCCCCATTTTAGTTGCAAAGTGCGTGCCTAAAAAAAAGTATATGCATGAGCTTTGTTGTTCTGAGAGGCGCACGCTTCGTTTAGTTTGGCTGAGAGACACGCCCCCAAGAGCCACGCCCACTCCAGGTACTTGACTAAGGCTACAGGTTAAGAGCTGAAATACCGAAGAAGCGAAGGGACTGGGCAGCAGCACTTGAATGCATTTTCAAAAATGCCAACTAAAAACATTTCAGCTCGGGATTAACCTGGTTCCAAGGGCGTAGAGAGCATTACAATTTGGGTCGGATCAGAGTTTCTTATTTAATTTTAGCATATTTATTGTTAACAATGAGAATTGGTTAAAAAATAAGTGGCATATAATAATAACACACATCATATCAATTATTTTTAATACAATTTTGTAATTGGATTGAACAAGACGAGTTTTCGACATATTCGACTTTCTATATCTGATAGTAACTTAACATAACATAAAGTTCAATCTGTATTATATTTGAAATTATGGAATATTTTACCAGGCGAGAAATAATAAACTTTACAAGAAAAATGCATCAAAAACTTATTATATCATTTGATCTCATTGGGTTTTTCTGGGTTTTGCCCAAACCTTGCAACAAATTTTCCATATCTCAGGCTTAACTTAATTAAACTTTTTTTATTTCATTTTATAACTTAAATTTTACATAAATTTATTTTATTATTTTGTAATTTTTATTTAATTTTAGTTGTAATTTTAAAAATTATTTTACTTTTTGCCGACTGCTTTTAGATAAATAAATAAATAAATAAAATTGTATAGTTTCTTCATTTACGAGTTATTAATTCGAACTTGAGATATTTTCTGGAATCACATTTGACAGAATGGTCAATAATATTCCAAAAAGTGTCATTTGTATGAATTTTAAGAGTTGTAAACTGGCGGAGGGGGGTCAGTTTTAATCCTCTGCCAGTATCTGGCTACGCCCTTGATTAGTTCACCTGCCTTAACTTCTGGGTCTGCGGTCACAAGGTCAACAGGCATGCACAATTTTCAGGCACTGCATTTTGCGTGATTGCTGGCAAACACAAAATAGAACACAGAACACTGAGCACTAAAAACTGAGCACTGAACACTGAGCACTGAAGATGCAATAAGTGCTGGGCATTTACATTTTTGTAGTCTAAACATGGCCCTTTTCCATGTTCAAGTGCTTTTAGGGACTCGGTCATAGAAAGTAACCGAAAAATTACGGCTCTTGTGGTCAAAAGCGGTTTTCACCTACAACATGTGTATGTATGTGTGTAACTGGGTGTGTGTGTGTGTGTATTTGTGTGTGTGCTGTAGTGTAAATGTGCCCATTCGAACATTGAAACCGCAAACATTTATTGCCAGCAAATGCCAGCTTTTATGTTAGCCAAACGCGTTTTTTTACTTCGTATGTGTGTAAGTGTGCATGTGTTTGTGTGGATGTGTGTGTTGCTGTGTTAGTTTAAAAAATCATTTTTTACACTCCAATGATGCCTAAAAGCACACTATGCAAAAATCTGCTTGCCTAAAAGGGTATTATAAATCAAGCACTCCATTCAGAAAGAGTTTAGAAAGGGGAAAAAAATTGAATTTAAGTCAGTTGGAAATCTGTAAATGTAACTAAACATTTGTAGGGTATTTGAGAGCGGATTAATAACTAAGGTTAATCAATTAAATTAAAAATATTAATGTATGAAATGAAATATCAGTCAAAGGAAATAAACAATTGGTATTTATTCAGGATATTATTACAAGGTTTTAAATTTTTGAATTACTTCAACTTTTATCCGTAGAAAATAAAGAGAAATATAACGGAAAGAGCTGGGTAAACTATGTAACTCACCTCTGATTTAAAAGCTTAGACGAATTATAAATTTTATGTCAAATATAAAAAATAATAAATAAAATAAAAAAAATAAAGAAAAATCTTATTTAATAAAATAAAGACAAAGTTTAAATTACAAAAAATAAATAAATTTTAATAAAAATTTAAAAAAAAATTTGTATTTTCAATTTTTACTATAAAAATTGAAAAATAACTTTGTTTTTATAATTTAAAAAAAAAATGAAAATTTAAGTTTATCCAGTTTTTAATAACTCTTATTTGCGGTCCCTGATACAAAATATTCTGAGCAGTTAAAGAGATCTATCAAATATTTTTGTACTTCAAAAATTAAAACAATTTTGCTTTCTGACGCATTTCTCAAACAAAATAATTTGTTTGAAACAAAAATCTAAATTTTTCTTGATTTTACAATTCGATCTTACTTATCAGTATACAGGGTATTTAAATAGTCTTCGATTTGGCAAACTTAACTGCTTTGTACTAGTTTATTTTAGCTGTTTTCTTTTTTGGCAAGCATTGAAATTTGTATTTTTTCACATAGTTTTGTTGCCATTTGAATGCCTCTCTCTCCCTCTCTTTCTTTGGTACCAGAACTCGAGTCCACGTGTCAAAAAAAGAATGTTCGTGCAGTGCCAAAAATCAATAGACAGCGCCTGAAACTGCGAATGGAATATGGAATTGTGAATGGAAATGGAAATGTGAATGAGAAATGGGATGATAGAATAAGGAGGGCGATGCCTATGCCAAAAGAGTCCAAGAAAAGCAAATAGAAATGCTCAAGTGATGGCAATCCCACAACTTAGGGACTATCGAAGACCAGAAGAGCAGAGAGGGGCGAAAAAGGGGGCATGGCGGTGCCTTCTTTGGAATTATGACTAAAGTTTTAGCCATGCAAATATTTTGCAAGAATTTCCAGTTCTATCGCCAGGTGAGGCGGACGCGAATGCCAAACAAAACTTTGAACAGCGTAGATATATATTTCAAGTTCTCGACTTTTATTTATTCAGCAAGTAACTCAGTCAGTCACTGTACCTGTGTGTGTGTGTATGTATGTGTGTTTGTTTGAGGGTCACAGCTGCGGGTCGTCGCATTGTGTGTTGATTGTTACGTTTATTGAATGGTGGGCGGAAAGCAAACTGAAGAGCGAAAGAGCGAGGAACTAAACTAGACAATGACAGCGATGAGAAGGCGTTGCACAAACTTTTGATTTTATTAGCCATTGCCGTTGTCGGTGCGGTTATTCGACTTGGCCTCCAAACGACAGCTGTTCTATATAAAAAAACACACCCAAGTATCATGTCTCATAGAACAAGCTAAGTTGCATTTAGTGTGAATAAGCCAAAAGCTGTAAGTTAAGAGAGCTAACTTGATTCTATATGTAAAAATAGTCAAAAAGTAAAAGTAAATAAATACATTTTCTGTCAATTTTCCGTCATCTTATATTGTAAGAATTTAAAATAATGCAAAGCATTCAGGGACCTTAACGATTACAATTAAAAAAAAAAGTCATTTGTTGATTTTTATCATAAAATTAAAGAAATCTCTTAATTTTCGATCTTAATAAAAAAAATTTTAAAATATTAATTAAATTTCAATTTTTATTTAAAAATTATAATTTAACTTTTATTTTCAATTGATAAAATTGAGTTATTTTTTAATTTTTATTATAAAAATTGAAAAAAAAAATTATTCTTAAATTTTTATTATAAAAGTTGAAAAACATAAATTGACTGTGAATGTCTTTTGAATTGGAAGGCGTATTTCCAAAAGTGACATGTATATATAACGTTACCCTTCCACCCCTCACCACCTCTTGTGAATGAATACACCTTCCGGTTCAAAATACATTTGCATTCAGTTTTTATTTTTCAACTTTTTTAATAAAAATTAAAAAATAATTATAATTTTCAATTCTTATTATAAAAATTTAAAAATAATTTTAATTTTCAATTTTTATAATAAAAATTTAAAAATATTTTTTTTTTAAATTGCCAAAATAAAAATTTAAATATAATACATATTTTAGATTTTTATTATAAAAATTAAAAATAACTTTAATATTAAATTTGTATGATAAAAATTTAAAAATAACTTTTAATCTATAATTTTTAAATAAAAATTTAAAATAAATGTTTATCCAGTTTCTCAAAATTTTTATTTACGGTCCCTGGTAAAATTAAAGTCAAATTTACAGTCTGCTGAACACGAATTCTAAGACAATACCTAAACTCAAGTAATTCATATATCAAATAGAGAACAATTAGACATTGTTCTAATCCTAGTTGCAGTTGCAGTTCCAGAGTCCGACTATTTAGATAATTATCTCAGCACAAATTACAATTTCTGCAGCTCAAGAAGTGCTTTCCATTTTGGGGGACAATTATCATTAGAGCAGGTAAACGGCAGGTGCGAACTGCTTATAGGTGCATTTCCTAAATTCACAATTCCAGTTAACAAGCAGCAAGGTACACTGGGAGAAATCAGTTTTAGATATGCATAGGAATTAAAAAAAATCGAATAACTAATTAGATTTCTGGCAGTGTATGCATGTTAAAATCTATTTGCATATCATCTTGTATTGCAAACTGAAAGTTATCACAGGTATTACATATCCTGGGAGAGGACGAGATCCTGCTGCAGCTGTAACTGAAGCTTGTCTGGCAATGTCATACAATATTCACATGAATGAATTACCTTTAATTGATGCAACATATCCAGAGAGGGGCAGGGGAAAAGGGACAGATAGTACTAAGGACTCGTGTCCTTGCTGTAAGACACAATGCAACATAAATTGGCATTAAATATTGAAAGCTATTGCCTAACAATAGCTGGTCATGCATTGGATTGAGACGCTTGTTTGTTCTGCAATTTGTACAATTCATTAGATATACAGAATATAT
>JBAMBJ010001583.1:0-14065 GCA_037043495.1 Drosophila recens
TAATTTTTTCATTTTAAATATAAAATATTTAATTAAATCAGTTTTATTTTATACATTTATTCTTCACATGATGTATTGTCTGTTGGGACAGCTGTTGAACCGCTCCTGTTTAGGGCGGGCCCTAGCCCGAGCCCGGGGCGCAAGCATAGACAGCGAGTATCTGCACTGTGGGCATCTAGCAAGCAGCAGTTTCCACTTTTCCATTTTCCACTTTTCCATTTTCCTTTTACTCCGCTGAGTTTCAACTTTCGCTGCAATTACGCGTTCTGCAAGACAAAATCACTCAAACAAAATGGCGCGCGTGCGTTTCATTGAAATCATCATGATGGAACTGGCCAAGGGGGTGGAAAAGGGGCGGAGGGGGCTGCAAAGGGGGTAGGGAAGTTAAGAGAAATATGTGCGAGTATTTTGCGCAAACTGATTTAATTTTTTATGGCCGTTGCTTGTGAATTTTATATTTGTAACTCGTTGTTGCTGTTGTTTCTGTTGTTGTTGTTGTTGCTTTTTCGATTTGTGTTGTGTTTTCCTTTCATTGTTTTCATTTTTTGTATTTTACGAGCAACCGTCGACAGCTGCAGTTGAGCTGAACATTCCGGATTGTGGCGAGTTTCGCTGTCTTTTGGTCTGTCTGTCTGTCTGTCAGTCTGTCTGTCTGTCCGTCTGTCTCGAGGTCGCTTGCTGGACAGTGTAAATATTTTCATGGCCTGCCACAAACACGCACATACCATAGTAATTTCTTGCAGTGTACAGCTGCGACAATTGAAACATTTTTTATGCTCTTTTATGGTTTATTTGCTCAGCAGTCAACAGTCAACACTTAAGTGAAAATAAACAAAGCAATGCTCAAAGGGGAGGGGGATGGGCAGAGGGATTTACTCGGTTCGATGGTCACTTCCGGTTGTCAAACTGTCGGAATGTCAACTCCACAGGCTGAGGGAAATTTGCGGGGCTTATTGCAATGTCAATGACAACGGGAGTTGTTTCTGGCCGCGTTCAACAGCAAACCAACAAATTGATGACGGAAAATCGATGGACATTTATTGATTAATCGACTCAGGGAGATAACAATCGTGCTGTCGAAATTTTAGAATTGTAACAGGTCAAAATTCTGTACCAAAATATAAAGATTTATTTAAATGTGTTAATTTGTTATCGATAATATACACTTGAATTAAATAAATTAAGAGTAAATAAGAAAACGACTTTCGCATAAAATAAATATTTATTTAACAACATTTATTATTAATAATTATTAAATACTTATATTAATTTATTGACATAGATTTATTTATAAAATAGTAAGTCTTACATTCACAATACGAGTATAAGCAAAATAATATCGCTCATTTAACGACTACAAGACTGTGATAACTTTAAAATTAATTATGTTAATATTATTCTTCATGTTGTGTTATAAGTTGTGTCTAAATTGCATATTCATATTTATTCATACCTCTTAAATAGTGATTAATAGTCATAATCATTAGAAATTAAATTATTACTTGTTGTAAAGTCGAACTAATGATTAAATTACGATTATTTTCGGTTTTCCAAAATTATTTGATGATTACATAAAATGAATTAAAATTCTGAAAATTATTCAAAAATAATCAACAATAATATTTTTGAGTATTCGGATCATTTTTGATTTTTTTTTTATTATTTCTGATTATTTTGAGTACTTTGATTTTGAAAATTTTAAATAATTTGATTCTTACTAAATAGTCATAAATGATCAGAAATAATCAAAAATAATCAGAAAAAATCAAAAATAACATTATTTTTGATTATATCAGATTATTCTTAAATCATTATTGGGATTCCGGTAAACGTTTTTGATTTGCTTTTGATTATTTTTAACCAAATATAAATCAGTTGACGGAACGACCCTTTTTGCACACTGATTATTTTTTGATTTCGTGAACAGTTGTCAGCCTGGGCGAACAGCTAATTGACAACTAAAAAGTATACAAAAATGGGCATAATTGAACAAAATGCCGAAAGAAAGTCATCGAATATGTTTTTATTGAATATTCGTAGATTTACAATGCAAACAAACACCAACTGTCACACAGCTGTTCGAAACCAAATCAAAATGAAAAAATAATCAGTCTCAGAGCTGATTTTTCGAAATCAATTAGTAAGACCACATTTCCCTGATTTGCTCTGGGCACACTGAAAATTTTGTATGGAGCAGCTGTGAACAGCTGACTGAAAAATCAAGATCAAATCAAAAGCAAATCAAAAACGTTTACAGGAATCCCACTATTGTAATAATTTCAGATTTTTTCTGATTATTTGTTATCGTAATCATTACATAATCACAAATTTTTCAACGGTGAATTATATAGTCATTACGATTATTTCCAAACATAATCTAATTGATTAGTAATTCTAATCGAAATTTAACAGGTATGTATCTATTAAACTCTTCATGTAAGAATCAAAAGAAGGTGATATTTAATTTAAAACAAAATTTATATTAAAATAAATTATATTTTTGTTTCGACCTTAAAATTTTATGAACACGCTCAAAGCTATTTTTGAAATTCAACATGTCGATTGGTTTACTAAGTAAAAGCAAATAAATGAAATGCATTTAAGTCAAATTTAAATACGCTTCACGCTTCTGTTCATTTTTCTACTCTCCAGATACGCTGCCCCTTCTCCTTCCCCTTCCGCTTTTTCTGTCCTCCTTCCTCCTTCAATTCATAACTTGGCCTTGACGGCAAGTTGAGTGTAAGCCATCTGGCAGCTGCCGTTTTAGCCACGCCTACTGCCAACGCCTTTCACTGCGGTTGTCAATGCACAGAGCTGCTAAAAGTTTGTGCAAAATGCATTTTGACTTGCTCACAAAAGTTTTGTGCCTTGCAGCAAGTTGCATGCAACAGAAGCAGCAGCAGCAGCAGCGAGTCGAGCGGAAAAGTTAATTCACCTGAGAGACCTGACAAACTTTCTCTACACACACACAGAGAGAAAGAGAGAGAGAGAGAGTGAAAGAGAGGGAGTTACACTCATGTGCTTGCTGCTATTGCACAACATTTTGATGTTTCGTAAGCAAAATCGACAAAGCGTTTAAAAACTGCAATAAAAGACATTTATACTAGTTACAGCTACAATGTCCTTCAAGCAGCTAGCTGCATTCCCCGCAGGAATCAAGCAGTCGTAAAAAACTATCGGATAAAGTGAAAGCCCCAAACCAATCATTAAATACAAGCACAACTCACCGTTGAGCTAGAGAATTTCTCTCACTGTTTCTCTCAGTTAGCGAGAAGAGAAAGCAAAATAAATTAGTCGAGATCATACTTATATAGATAATCATATCATTACGATATATTTCAATATAAGGTATTATATTTTTGTCAGTCAAATTTTATTTGTTTATTGCAAAATATTATCACGAAATCAACTAACTATAATTAGTTTTTAAAATAATCAAAGCTTAATTTTATACACTCATGGACAAAATGATAGGTGCACTCTTTCTTTTACTATAACAGCTATTGTAAGTCAAATCTTCAAATTTAAAAATTATATTTGGAATGGTCATCTAAATTCCGTTTGAATGATGCATAACTTTCCTTAACCCATTAAGTACCCATTGAAATATTCGAATTTTGAAAAAAGTTAACTTCTAAAACTTTTTTCCTCGATTTTTTCCAAAAAAATGTTGTGATGCAAAAACATTCTTCAAACAATTTTAGGAGTGACTGGAAAAAAAATTTTCAAAAATCTTTTCGCTTTAATTTTTTATAATTCTTTGAAAATCCTAAAAATGACTATTATAACCACTTTTTCCTACTTTTCAAGAAAAAAGTGTCTTTTTAACAATTTTCAAAAAATTATTAAAAATACTAGCAAAAATATTTTTTAATTTTTTTTTTGCAGTCACTATAAGAATTGATTCAAGATTGTTTTTGCATCAAGAAATTGGAAAAAATCGAGGAAAAAAGTTTTGAAAGTTGACTTTCAATTAATAAGAGTTATCCATGTAGAAAGTTCGTTTACTTTATCACAAATCTAAAGACAATTAATATATATTTTTCTGTTCAAAACATTTTAAAAATAATAAATTTTTTATAAACAAAATTATATTTTTTAAGTAACTGCCTTTTTGCCACATTAATTTATTTAAATTTCATAAAATAAAATATTTTTTTTTTGCTGGGAGATGTTGCTTTAAGTAACTTTAAGTTATAAATAAAATAAAAATTAAACAGTAGCCTGAGAAGGTTTTCAATCTATTTTTCCTTGAAATTGATAGTCACCATATGCTGTGCCTCTATATAACTAAAATAGACGCTTCAATCAATCAATCAATCAATTACTGCAGCTGAAACTGAACTAACTTTCAAAGGCAAACGACAAGCAGAAGCGACGAGTCTAAGCTAAAAACGGAACTAAAGTCTAGTTAGTTAAAATTCCGCAAATAACAAATACATCAAATGCGAATACAAAAATAAACATGGAAGGTATGAGTTGTGTATCGTTGTTGTTGTTGTTTGCAGTTGCGAATTGAGAATTGAGAGGCACGTGCGACACACGCGGCGTATGCGTAATTTGTATTTGATTGTGGCAACCTTCGAGCGTGTCAATAGTCATAAACAAATTCAAAGGACATGTCTCTCTCTCTCTTTCTCTGTATCTCTGTATCTCTCTCAGTTTGTCTGTCTTGCCATCTATGTGATTTTTTTCTGCTATTTTTACGCGTGTTGACATTCAATTTGGCAATTTGGCAAAAAGTTTTGCCAGCTTTTGCCTTTGACACGCTTCAACAATGTTTGCCTTTGCATTGCCAGCAATTTTCATGAATCGAACACTGATTTTGTTCCCCTTCCACGACTGATCAGCAATTTGCTTTGAATATGTGTTAATTTTTTGTATTTTTTGGATTTAATTTCGTTTTGTGTTTATGCCAGTTTGATTAGTTAAATCAATTTTATGATTATGATTATGATTATGGGACTTTTTTGCAGTTTTTTGTATTTTTTTTTTTATTTTTATTCATGCACTCACATTTATATTCATTCGAAGTCTGGCACGCACTCAATAAAAATAAAAACACGTTTTACAGAAAAATACAAAAACAGGAACATGAACAAAAACATGGCAACTTTTCGCATGAATTCAAAATGTGAATTTAACCAAGCTCGCAAACGCACAAAAAACTTACACACACACACTCAGACACACACACACACACGTTTACACACACAGACAGGGAACTGATAAAACTGGTAGCTGGCATTGTCAGCAGTGCAAACACTCAAATGGGCAAACAAAAACTGCCCAAAAAGGGTAAACCTAGTGTTAGAGAGAGCAAGAGTATCACAAGAGGAATAGGAAAGAGATTGCAAACTATAAAGAGAGAGAGAGAGAGAGTTCGTAGTTGGCTAAATGGAATAAATGTCAGAATCCGAAATTTTATGAGCTGAAATAATGCGTTCGAGTTCAAGTTAAGCCATGTCCGAATCAACTAACAGCATTTCTTGATCGAATCCAGCCATAAATCTTGCGGCCAGTCAAAGATACAGACTTTAAATAAATCTTTTAAACAATGGTCATCCTTTTAGCTGTCTACCTTTATTAAGCTTGCTGTGCGACTGATTTATGGAGTGACTAACTAATTGACTGACGGATTGACTGACCGACTGATTGGATGTAAGAGACGAGCTGCAATAGACAGATTTTTAAAAAGAAAGAGTTGGAATTTCGGTGAATTCTAGACCCAATGAAAATAAAACAATTGGGAAAGGCTATCGAGCTCGTGACCATAAAAAAAATTTTAAATATTTTTAATTGCATGCTTTTAGGCACATACTTTGCTTAAAAACTTTAATCAGCCATTACTTTCCTTGTATTTGTTCGATATTTTTACGATTTGGTATGATGATAGGTAATAACAGATAGGATGATAAACAATATTATTGTATTTTATAATTTTATTTTGAATTCTAAATACTTTCATTCTCTTGACTGATTTTAGGCCACGTTAAATAAATAGTAAAATAAAAAAAGTATTTATTAAATATTTACAAGTAGTTTCTTTACATGTTTTTTTAATATATTAATATTTACAAAAATTAATGTGTATCATAAAGAACTTGATTGTGTTCTTAGATATCTCAATCAAACTCAAAGTTAAAAAATATTTAATTATATAATATTTTGACAGTTTCTATAATTAATTATAATCTCTTAAAATATTTCTGGAATTTAACTCAAAGACTAAAAGACTTCTTCTTAGTCTCTTTTTCTTTAGTTCGTTCTCTTTACTAAAAAAATGCAAATTGAATTAACCAAAGTTTTCGCTCATAAATATTTAACCGCTTAATACATTTCAGCAATTTAAGTAAAAATCCGAAGGCGGACAAGCTATGTTATTTTGTTGATGCTCTTAATTTCTCTATTGCCCTACTGTTCCAGTAGTTAATATTCATTATATCAAGTTGTTCTATGTCATGCACAAAGTCAAGCGACGTCCTTTGGTACAGTCATCCAAGCATTTGGGTTTTTCCAGATTTCAACAAGCACTTTGTTGTTTTGTTTTGCATTTTCTTGTGTTTTCTTTTGGCACCATTCCAATCCAAGATCACGCAGATTGCGGCGCGGATTTGCAACTGAGACGCCGTCAGGGCGACGCCTTTCAGTTGCCATTTCCCATTTAAGGGTCTCAGTTATGCATAGTCAATGCATGTCAAACGCAAACGTGGCCGAAAACAAATTCAGAACAAAAGCCCGAAATGGTTTGCCTGACCACAAAGCGTCCCCCAACCAGCTGCTGCCTTTTCTACTCCCTTTTCCCCCATTTTAGTTGCAAAGTGCGTGCCTAAAAAAAAAGTATATGCATGAGCTTTGTTGTTCTGAGAGGCGCACGCTTCGTTTAGTTTGGCTGAGAGACACGCCCCCCAGAGCCACGCCCACTCCAGGTACTTGACTAAGGCTACAGGTTAAGAGCCGAAATACCGAAGAAGTGAAGGGACTGGGCAGCGCCACTTGAATGCATTTTCAAAAATGCCAACTAAAAACATTTCAGCTCAGGATTCACCTGCTTCCAAGGGCGTAGAGAGCATTTAAATTAGGTTAGGCTGGTTCAGAGTTTCTTATTTCATTTTAGCATATTTATTATTATTAATGGGAATTGGTTAAAAAATAAATGACATTTAATAATAACACATATCATAAAAATTATTTTAAATACAATTTTGTAATTGAATTCCACAAGACGAGTTTTCGGCGTATTTTTGAAAACACAGACAGATTTCTTTCTATAACTGAGAGTAATTTAATATAACATAAAGTTCAATCTGTATTATATTCTAAATTATTGAATATTTTACCAGGCGAAAAGTAATGAACTTTACAGGAAAATTGCATCAAAAATGTAATATGTCATTTGATCTGATTGGGTTTTTCTGGGTATTGCCCAATCCTTGCAACAAATGTTGGATCGCTTTTAAATTTTTCCATATACCAGGCTTAACCTAATTGAACTTTTTTCTTTTCAGTTTATATATTAAATTTTACATAAATTTATTTTAATATTTTGTAATTTTTATTTAATTTTAATTTTAAAAACTATTTGACTTTTTGCCGACTGCTTTTAGTCTTGCTATATTAATAAATAAATAAATAAATAATTTATATATATTCTTCAATTACGAGTAATTAAATCGAATTTGAGAGTTTTTCTCTTATTACATTTTACGGAATGATTTATAATACATCCAAAAATTTCTGCATTTTAAGAGTTGTAACTGAGGGAGGGGGGTCAGTTTTAATTCTCTGTCAATATCTGGCTACGCCCTTGATTAGTTTACCTGCCTCAACTTTTGGGTCTGCGGTCACAAGGTCAACAGGCATGCACAATTTTCAGTTACTGCATTTTGCGTGATTGCTGGCAAACACAAAATAGAACACAGAACACTGAGCACTAAAAACTGAGCACTGAACACTGAACACTGAGCACTGAACACTGGAGATTCAATAAGTGCTGGGCATTTACATTTTTGTAGTCTAAACATGGCCCTTTACCATGTTCAAGTGCTTTTAGGGACTCGGTCATAGAAAGTAACCGAAAAATTACGGCTCTTGTGGTCAAAAGCGGTTTTCACCTACAACATGTGTATGTATGTGTGTAACTGTGTGTGTTTGTGTGTGTGTGTGCTGTAGTGTAAATGTGCCCATTCGAACATTGAAACCGCAAACATTTATTGCCAGCAAATGCCAGCTTTTATGTTAGCCAAACGCGTTTTTTTCTTCCTATGTGTATGAGTGTGAGTGTGGCTGTGTTAGTTTAAAAAATCATTTTTTACACTCCAATGATGCCTAAAAGCACACTATGCAAAAATCTGCTTGCCTAAAAGGGTATTATAAATCAAGCACTCCATTCAGAAAGAGTTTAGTTAGGGAAAAAAATTCAATGTAAGTCAGTTATAAATCTTTAAATGTAACAAAACATTTATGGGGTATTTCAAAGTGTATTAATAAATTAAGCCAGTTGATAAAATTAAAAATATTCATGTATGAAGCGAAAAATCAGTCAGAGGAAAAAAAAACAATTGGTATTTATTCAGGATATTTTTACAAGGTATTCAATTGTTGAATTACTCGTACTTTTATCTGAAGAAAATTAAAGAAAAAATAACAGAAAGAGCTGGGTAAATTACCTTTTATTTTAAAGCTTAGACGAAATATCAATTTAAAATCATAATAATAAAAAATAAATAAAATTAAAAATAATAAAACAAATCACATTATATAGAAGAAATGCAAATTTATGGAGGTGCCACAGAAATGCTTTCGCTTGAATTTCACCTAAATTTGTATGAAATTTAAGTGAAATTCAAGCGAAAGCGATTTTGTGGCACCTCTGTATAACACAAAAATTAATAAAATAAATAAAAATAATTTAAATTTATACAAAAAGTTTTGAGCAATTTTAGTTTTTTTTAATTGCTGAAAATATTTTGTATAAATTTAAATTATTTATTTTTATTTTCAAATATCAATTATTTGTGAGATACTAAAAATTAAAACAATTTTGTTTTCTGACGCATTTCTCAAAATCAAATTAATTTTTTGCAGCAAAAATCTGAACTTTTCTTGATTCTAAAATTCGGATTTGTCTATCAGTATGCAGGGTATATAAAGAGTCTTCGATTTGGCAAACTTAACTGCTTTGTACTAGTTTATTTTAGCTGTTTTTTTTTTGGCAAGCATTGAAATTTGTATTTTTCACATAGTTTTGTTGTCATTTGAATGCCTCTCTCTCTCTCTCTCTCTTTTTACTTGGTATCAGAACTCGAGTCCACGTGTCAAAAAAAGAATGTTCGTGCAGTGCCAAAAATCAATAGACAGCGCCTGAAACTGCGAATGGAATATGGAATTGTGAATGGAAATGTGAATGAGAAATGGGATGATAGAATAAGGAGGGCGATGCCTATGCCAAAAGAGTCCAAGAAAAGCAAATAGAAATGCTCAAGTGATGGCAATCCCACAACTTAAGGACTATCGAAGACTAGGAGTGAAAAGGGGGCGACGAGGGGGCGTGGCGGTGCCTTCTTTGGAATTATGACCAAAGTTTTAGCCATGCAAATATTTTGCAAGAATTTCCAGTTCTATCGCCAGGTGAGACGGACGCGAATGCCAAACAAAACTTTGAACAGCGTAGATATATATTTCAAGTTCTCGACTTTTATTTATTCAGCAAGTTACTCAGTCAGTCACTGTACCTGTGTGTGTGTGTGTGTATGTGTGTTTGTTTGAGGGTCACAGCTGCGGGTCGTCACATTGTGTGTTGATTGTTACGTTTATTGAATGGTGGGCGGAAAGCAAACTGAACTGAAGAGCGAGGAACTAGACAATGACAGCGATGAGAAGGCGTTGCACAAACTTTTGATTTTATTAGCCATTGTCGTTGTCGGTGCGGTTATTCGACTTGGCCTCCAAACGACAGCTGTTCTATATAAAAAAACACACACAAGTATCATGTCTTCATAGAACAAGCTAAGTTGCATTTAGTGTGAATAAGCCAAGAGCTGTAAGTTAGCAAAAGCAATGACTTTGAAGTTTCAGGGCCAGAGAGCCAAGTTGATTCTATATATAAAAATAGTCAAAAAGTAAAAATAATACATTTACTGTCAATTTTCCGTCATCTAATTTTGTAAGAATTTTAAAAAGTGCTCAGCATATAATTCACAAAATTGCAAAATTCAGGAACCGTAACGATTATAATTTTTAATTAAAAGTCATTTCTTGATTTTTATTAAAAAAAAATTACAGAAAAATCTTATTTTTCGATGTAAATAAAGAAATTGTAAAATAATTATCAAATTTTAATTTTTATTTAAAAATTATAATTTAACTCTTATTTTCAATTTTTATTTTAGCAATTGAAAATAAAAGTAATTTTTTAATTTTTATTATAAAAATTTAAAACAAAAATTATTCTTCAATTTTTATTATAAAAGTTGAAAATAAAAATTATTCTTCAATTCTTTTTTATTGTAAAAGTTAAAAAAAATTGACTGTACTTTCCAATTCAAAATACATTTGAATTCAGTTTTTATTTTTCAACTTTTTTAATAAAAAATAAAGAATTATTCGTATTTTAAATTTTTATAATAAAAATTGAAAAATAATTTTTTTTTTAGTTTTTATAATAATAAAAATAACTTTAATTTTAAATTGCCAAAATAAAAATTTAAATATAATACATATTTTAGATTTTTATTATAAAAATTAAAAATAACTTTAATATTAAATTTGTATGATAAAAATTTAAAAATAACTTTTAATCTATAATTTTTAAATAAAAATTTAAAATAAATGTTTATCCAGTTTCTCAAAATTTTTATTTACGGTCCCTGGTAAAATTAAAGTCAAATTTACAGTCTGCTGAACACGAATTTGAGCATAATACCTAAACTCAAGTAATTCATATATCAAATACAGAACAATTAGACATTGTTCTAATCCTAGTTGCAGTTGCAGTTGCCGGGTCCGACTGTTTAGATAATTATCTCTGCACAAATTACAATTCTGCAGCTCAAGAAGTGCTTTCCATTTTGGGGGACAATTATCATTAGAGCAGGTAAACGGCAGGTGCGAACTGCTTATAGGTGCATTTCGTGCATTCACAATTCCAGTTAACAAGAGACATGGTACACTGCACTATGGTCCCAAAGCCCTTTTTTTTAACATAAATTAATAACTCGAGAATCACACAATATTTTTTAGTCTGGGTTTTTGCATTCAACTTAATGATACCAATTGAATTTTTGACTGTGGAAAATAGGCGTGGCACCGCCCTTTTCCATATAATTTAATATGCAAATTTGTTGATTACATAGCTTTTTGAAAAAAAAATTTTTTTTTGTAAGCTTCTAACTATAACATTTAAGTTACTTATATCAAATATGTTAATAATCAGCACAATTCTAATATAAAAATTTAAATAAAATTTAAACGTATTTTTTTCTAAATTTTTTTTAATGGTATCTTTTAGCGTAGGTTACAAATTTATACCCTTTTTTTTGTATTTCCGTCTCCTTAATTTCTAAAAGCCTTCCATTCAACTTTTTTAAAATAAAGTCAAAAATTGACGATGCTTTATGCTTGTTCTGCAGCCAAACTTCCAGCAATTCTACATTCTCGAACTCAAAGTTGCCTGATAAAATTTGCGATTATATGGAATCGGGGAAATTCGGGGACAAGATTTTTGGTGTTTATAAAGAAAAAACATTGACACACAAGACTGCATTTACAGCTACGACAATACACGACAATAAACTTACTTCTACTCCAAGAACCAAAATTTTTGTGAGGTTATAATCGACCAAAACAACACAGCACAAATGCACATTATGCAATTAACAAAACACTTCTACAAACAAAACACATATACAACCACGTATAACAAACCTGGAGCTATGTTTTCCATAGTTATTTTTATTAATGGGTCTTTTTCTATGTATTTTATAGAGGAAATAAAAGTGAACAATATATTGTGTCAATCTCAACCCCGTGCGCACAAAATAAACGGTCGACTTTGAGAGCCTAATAAAAATGACAGTGAAGCTTAAAAAAAAAAGGATTTCATTTCTAAGTTCATTGGAATATTTGCTATTGGAAAAAAATGTGTTTCTTGCATAAATCACGATTATTATTTTTTGAATTAACGTAAAAAAAAACGGCTTTGGGACCATAGTGCACTGGAAGAAATCAGTTTAAGATATGCATAGGAATTAAAAAGAATTTCCTGTAGTGTATGCATGTTAAAATCCATTTGCATATCATCTTGTATTGCAAACTGAAAGTTATCACAGATATTAAATATCCTGGGAAAGGACGAGATCCTGCTGCAGCTGTAACTGAAGCTCGTCTGGCAATGTCATACAATATTCACATGAATGAATTACCTTTAATTGATGCAACATATCCAGGAGAGGGCAGGAGGGGAAAAGGGACAGAAAGTACTAAGGACTCGTGTCCTTGCTGTAAGACACAATGCAACATAAATTGGCATTAAATATTGAAAGCTATTGCCCAACAATAGCTGGTCATGCATTGGATTGAGATGCTTGTTTGTTCTGCAATTTGTACAATTCATTAGATATACAGAATATATACACTCAGAAAAAAATGAACGAAAAAAATCATGCACAATTTTCTTGATATATGACCGAATCGTTCTCATTTTTTCGTGCTTAAAACAAGCACGAGTCGGTATCCAATCGTGCACACAGAAAAAAATTAACGAGAAAAGTCAAACATTTTTAATTTTCTTTACAAGAAAGGCAGGCGACGACTTCAATTTTACATTTGAGTTGATGTCTTTGCTTTTGCTGTGTGTCAAAGGAAATATTTCTAACGACTGTGAGTATATTTAAAAATAGTGAAAAGTAAATTTTTATTGGGAACAAATTTTTACAGGAGATGGCGCTACTAAATGAAGTGAAATTGACAGCACTCCCAGAAATCGCCATCTGGCGACAGTCAATCCAATAACTTTATTATTCAGTGCATACTTTCTGGAAGCATGTAATTATAATCGTTGTAAGCTCTTTGTTATCTTTGTTATCATTGATCTCCTGTTGCTTGAGAAATAAATTTATGGTTTTTTTTACTCGGTGGGAGCTAGCCTAAATCGGATCATCGTCGCTGACAAGAAGAGGGGCACGGATATCGACATACAAAACATAAGCAGTTTCAAGCTCCTTTACAACGAAACACAGGGTCCTAGAGCGGAGTGGAACTGTTGACTTGGTGAAGCGCCTTATACATATATCAGTTCAATCGGATTTTTCCTCACACCCTGAAGACTTGAACTCTAGCACTGCCAAGCAAGGAAATTACATTAATCTCAAAAATACTGAAGAGACCGGACCAAGGCGGCAGCTTTGAAGACAACACAATATTTATGAGTGATTATTGAAATGATGGAATGTCGGGAACAAGGAACAGTTCATTCGTGAGCGACAACGAGATCGACGACCAGCTAGATGAGCTGAACCGAAGACGTCAAGAGGTTAAATTAAGAAAATTAAATATGTATCCAATTTAATCAATAAAATACTAAAACATTAATTTACTGTGTATTTTTATTAAAACGGATAAATTATAAACAATATATTCTATATGAAAAACCAATCGGGTCCTAAAGTGGAAAATATGGGTATAAATTGAGAACAGTCTGTTCTAAATGTGTAACCAATACGGTCCTAAAGTAGTAAACGAATGTTCGAGACCTGAGCACCTACTGTTCGTATAATGTTGTGGATATGTTCCTGAAACGAGCTCAAATGTTCTTGGATTGTGCACATGCTGTTCATGAAATGTTGTGGACACGTTCCCAAAACGACCCCTATATGCTTCTGAAATGAACTAAAATGTTCATAAAATGAGCCCAAAAAGCGATTAAATTGTTCCCATACGTTCAAAAAAGAACACCCAAGTGCTCATGAAATTTCATGACCAAGCGTTCATGAAGTAAGAAAAATCGTGCTTGCGCTACTTTCATGCACAGTTTGTTTTGATTTGTGCACAGATGTGCTTGTTTTTT
>JBAMBJ010001584.1:0-10246 GCA_037043495.1 Drosophila recens
GATATGTGAATATTTAACTCAAATCCACAACAAAAATCCCTTTTAACCAAACTTTAACCACAATCTGTTAATGCCATTAAAAATTACTTAGAGATTGCGTATGGCGTTCAAATCACATAATTTTATACAAATGTGTTGCTAAAATGATTTTCTATGCGGTTCAGCATCAGATCTCAGGATTTGTTTTAACAATTATGCTGAAAGTTGTTAAATAAAGTAATAAAATGGAATTTGACAGGTTATCGATATAATTAGGGCTAAAATTATAGAATATCAAATAATACGTGATCTTATTGGATTGCTCATAAAGATATTTTTAATGTATGTTTCACTTTTTAAACTTTTTTTTAATTTGCAGCTCTTAGTTTAAGTTACTAGTAGTAACTTACTACACTTTTTTAGAAATAAATTCTAAGAAATCAAAATTACTTGAAATTGACAAAAAAGTGTTCCTAGAGGGGTTCGGCGTCAGATCTCAGGATCTTTTTGAGCTACTAAGCTGAAAGTTGGTATAAGGACTTTATAAATTATGTTTCAAAAGTTGAAATATCAAGATTCATAATACCCGTTTTAAAAAGAACTAAATGGGATCCTAAGAAAGCTTTACAATCATAAAATTTGTAAAGCAAGCTGATATTATAATTGATGTTACTCTTTAAGAAAATTATTAAATTCTGTATTTTTTAAACAATATTTCTTACCTTCAATTGCTTCATTTGCATGGCCAGGTCGAGTATCTTCTTAGTGCCGAGGACATTAATGTCGATAGCATCGCTAAGTTTCTCATTGAATTTAACCGAAGCGACAACGTTGAAGACGATCTAAACCAAAAAAAAAACGAAAAAAAAACTAGACAATGTAATGCATATTAAAATTGTAAAAATGCCAGCAACAAAACACGAACAACAACAACAACAACAACTTTGCAGCTTAACAACAAAAGCACATGCAAAATGCACGAGAAGTGCATGCAAAACAGAAACAGAAGCGATTGCAGGATGCATTTGGTGTCGCCTCGTCCTGGCTGCGTTCGCTGATAACCTCAAAGTCAGCAGGATTTGCAGGAGGAGGAGGAGAAAAAGACACGCGGATAAGAGACAGTGGAAGGAGGAGGGAGGATGGAGGCAGCAGGACATGGCTACACATGCAACTGCTGCATTGAACATCGACAACAAAGCAATTTTAGTTTTAAAACTGTACAAGGACTAAGCGCTGTGAATCCTGCCGACTGCACCACATGCAAGTGAGTGACTTGTATGCAAAATGTTTTCCTAAAACACAAAAAATAAAAATATAAAAATCGCACACAAAAGAAAACAAGTGGGAAAGCTGCCGTGTTGTCTGCTCGACTGGCAAGATACCCAGCAAACAGTTTTGAAATACACAGAAAATTGATCAAAAACTGATAAAATGAAAATTTCTCTAAAATGAAAAGTATTCGTCCCAAAAAATTAAATTTTACTATAAAAACGTTTAGAATTAATCCTTAGTATTGAACTCATTTATTAGCCGAAATTCTCATGTTTAAGATCCTAACTGATATCCTTTTCTTCTTCATAAGTTAACCCGCTGAGTAATATAACAATTAAAGAACATTTTGGAAAATATAAGGAACTTGTTATTTTTGTTAAATTGAGAAAAATTTGTTAAATTTTTCATTTTAATATAAGAAAATCATTTGAAATTTCTTAAAAATAAATGGTGTTACACTCAAAATAATTTTAAATAATTATTGCTTGCTAAAGATATTTTTATATGAAAAATTTGAGATAGCAAAAAGCTCAATAAGTTCAACAAAAATTTATAAAAACTATACTGATAAAATAGAAATGTCTCTAAAATAAAAAATATTCATCTAAAAAAAGAAAATTTTACAGTAGAAAAATGTTAAGAATTAATCCTTGTTAATTAATTAGACGAAAATTCTCAGGTTTATTATTTTCTTCATAATTTAATCCGCTAAGTAATTGAATAATTTTTTTTTTGATAATTAATTAAGTTTATTTAAGCAAATTGAATAATTAAAGAACATTTTGAAAAACATAAGGAACTGTTTTTTAACTAACAAAAATTTGTTAAAGTTTTCATTTTAAAATAAGAAAAACATTTAAAAATTCTTAAAAACAATTTACAATCAAAATAATTTTAAATAATTCTTGCTTCTCAAAGATATTTTTATATGAAAAATCTAAGTTTTAGAATAAAAGCCTTGATGTTAACTTTAATTTTTTCTATCTGTAAACAGATTATTTAAATTTCTTTCTAATTTATCAAATAATAGCTATAGTCTGCTGCCTGTTACCTACCATACCACAGAATGATCACACCCTTTTCTGAGCATTCTCAATGGGTGCCGGGTATAAAAAGAAACTAAAACAGCAAACGGATGCGCCTGGCAGGACAATGGCTCGCGCACGCCAAACACTTGAAGCATGCACAGGAATTTTCATTTATTTATATATTGTTTTTTATAACCGGCAGAAAGAGAAAGAGAGAGAGAGAGAGAGAAGCAGACGCTTCAAGAGAATCCTGTGTAGCTGGCGTAGGAATACATTTTCACAGTTTTACGTGTTGGGCTTCAATTTTTGTTGAAATGTAGAAAATATATACAAATATACATATGTATATTTTTGTGCCTTTGCTTTATTTTATTTTTTGGTATGCGGAGAAAAAATCATAAAAAGGAAATAAAGCGACGACTGCATGCTGTTGTCGTAAACATGGCGCCTGCCTTTGCCAGTAACGTAATGCACTGAGCGGCAGATAGACAGTCAGATAGAGAGACAGTCAAACAGATAGATAGCGAGAGACAGAGAGAGAAAGAGAGAGAGGAAGAGAAGCAACTCATTCAAACAGATAGGCAAACACACAGAGAAGTGAAGTGAAGTGAAGTTTCACACAAAAGTCCATTGATTGAATTGCCAACAAGCAGACAACAAAATGCAATACACGAGATCCTCTCCAGATATTCTCAACCGAGACAGAGAGACAGTTACACATAGAGAGAGAGAGAGAGGGAGAGAGAGGGAGGCAGCTACTCACTTGGACCTCAGACGAGAGCATTGCACGGTCGCCGGCATCGATGTCCAGGTCGATGGCACTGTAATCAGCGCGTATCGGATGCACCTTCTCCAGCAGCTCAGGGCACTCCACGCGCATTGTATTGAATATCTATGGATCAGAAAAGATAGACTTAGAGTTACCCTGTAACTTTATGCTTCCACATTCTTCTGCAAACAAAGTAGTTTCTCTTCAAACTTACAAAAATACTGAAAATTAGATTAAAAATTAATAATTAAAAATACTAGAAATACTAAAAAAATACTGAAAAACACTGCAAATTATATTGGCTACATTTGATATTAGTATTAAAATTTTGTTAATCAGAAATCTCACTGAGAGATACCCGTAAGCAGAATTATATATTTTTAGTTAATTTTAAATTAAAAATGAATAAAAAATTACTACAAATATATGAAAAATTTATATTTGGTATGTAAAAAATACTGAAAATTATAGTTACTTCATTAAGTATTCGTAGTAAATATTTGTTAATCAGAAATCTCACTGAGAGATATCCTGTAAACAGTTTCTCTCTAAGTTTTCAAATACTGAGCAATTATATTTTGTTTAAAAAAAATAAATATACAAAAAATTCAAATCACAACTGTTGATAATTTTGGCTAACTTGATAGTTTAGTATATTTATGAATTTGAGTTGTAATAATATTAATATTTTAAGTCTTTAATATTTCTAAATTCAATCAAATCTAAATACTGACATTATGTCTGTTACAAAAAAAATTACATGGGCAACATTTTTTCAGAAATTAAATTTTTTATTCAACGTTGAAAAGTTTTAATAATTTATTTATTTTTAAAGATGAATTTTAGCTGGCTTGAGGTCTTGCAAGCAAACTCCAAGCCCACGAACGCGGACTTGTTTAACAATAAATTTCGCCCTGAAGACGACAGCCGACGGCAGTCGAAATATATCGGCAAATTAAATAAATGAATTATCCAGACCTCAAGCCAGCTAAAATTCATCTCTAATCAAATAAAAAGGTCACCAAAAACAAACATCTATATTTATTTTTAATTGATAAATTTAATGATTTATAAAAGCACTTCCTTTTCAATGATTCTATTTTCATTATTACATCAACATTTCTCAGTGACAATGATAGAAATAATGATATTGCTTATGAGCACAGTTTAAAAACAAATTAAATATTTTTTACGCCTGTATTAATACTCTGGAATTGTTTATCTTTATATTCGCACAGTTCTGAATACCTACTACATCGAGTTATAGATTACAGGGTATATAACAACAATGCCAACAGCTAGCGTTGAGTTTGCATTGTGCATTGCCGCCAGGAGACGATTGACAGGCAAACGGAGAAGTTTCCCTTGCGTTTTTCCTTCGTCACATTCACATTTACACTCACCATCAGACACACACACACACACACACACCCACTCAGAAACAGAACCGGCAGCAACTCATTTCCTCAGTTGCTATTGACTTACCGACTCATTGAAGAATCCCTGCAATCGCTGCTGCACGCTCATGTTGTCCTTGCTGCGTATCAGCATGTAAATTTTACGCAAACCAAAGGCCCGCAACAATTTCTCGGTTAGCACTTTGCCCACAAAACCCGTGCCGCCGGTAATGAGCACCGTCGCATCCCTATAGAAATCCGTAACGGGCATGCAACTTGCTGTTGCACCAACTTTAACTCCATCCCCAACTTTAGCTTCGGCTTCAACATTTTCATTTCCATTTCCATTGCTCATTGTGGTTGCCTCGAGGTTCTCCGTGGAGGAGCTTGTCGATGAGAATGCCTTCCGTGATGCTGTCAAGGGGAAGGCAAAGAGTTTTCAATATGTTAAACACGATTTATAAATAAAGGAATGGTAAAAGGAACTTTTAAAACTCGAAAATATAAAAAATCAGCGCAATAAAAATCCAACACCTTAAGCAAACTATGCAAATGAATGATGAACTGATGGAAACATTTTTCACTAATTCTCTAGAAGTATTAAATATTCAAATTTGTACAAGTTTCGTCTAAAAATAACTGAGTTAATCTCATAATGAAAAGGTTTTACTTATAACTACATAAGCATTTACAATTTGTTTCATAAAATGTTGTATTTAGTTTTAAATCGACTAAAATATAATTTTTTTAAAAAAACCTAATTAACTTTTTATGAAGTTGTATAAGATTGTATGCGTATGCGGTTTAATAAATGTTTAATTTTTTTTAATGATCGGAAGTTTTTACGAAAGAATGAGAAGAAAAGATTATCTATCCCATAAAAAAGTAATAGTGAAAACATTTATCTTATTGTAAAATTATCTCTTAAAATTCCATACAAACTATTCAAAAGTTAAACTGCTTAAACCTTTTGCCTTTCAACTTTCTACTTTTCCGTTGCTTTCCAAGTATCCATTTACATAAGTATATAGTATCTTTAATCTATATCTACAATCTGTTTGTACGCACCTTTAATGTCGTTTGTTTCCTGCATTTTGCACTGAATAAATATAAACGAACCGCTCGATTGGAAAGTAGAGCACACATTGAAAGTTCTTTTAAGTTCGACATTTTTCTAATTGTTAAAAATAATATAGGGGCAATATATATATGTATACATATAAGGAACAAAGACAATCAATAAATGACAATCCATGTGCCATAAAGATTTTCCCACCGAAATGTCAATTATTTAAAAGGAAATGCTAACCCAATTATATCATATAACTACACATGAGTGTGTTTGAGAGTGTGTGTGTGAGTGTATGTGTGTATGTGTGTGTAAGTGGTGTACTTGATGAGTTATTCAACTAAATGGTTTGTGCGCCTGTTGAGGTCTTGCGCTGACATTGCGGTTGCATTTGACCTGATGACCTGCACTGCAGTACACACACACACGCACACACACACACGCATACAACACACACACGCACAGTGTCCACCCTTGTTAGTGTCTGGTAACCTAACTTTTCTCCTTCTCTTTCTCCCCTGTCGTTAGACGCCTCTCGCCCGCCGTTTTTAAACATTGTTAATTATTCAATTATCAACAGCCAATGTGCCTTGTGCCACTTCTCTTTGCTGTCAGTGAACACAACGCTGTTTGGCCCAGTAATTAAAGGGCAGAAAGACTTATGAGTCTGTGACAACAACTAGATCTCTGATAATTTAAGATTTAGAGCAGCCAAATTAGCTGGCAATACACCTTCGACTTGCACATACTTGAAGAATGGGCCTAAATTACGCCACAAGTTGGTCAAATACTTGCCAAAAAAGTATAGAAATAGTTGTGATAGTAAGTGATAGTAAGACCAAGTACTAGTTTTTGTTGTTTGATTAATAACTAAGTTTTAAAAGTTTTTTCCTTAGTGGTTGAAATATGCTGTGGCATTGTTTTGAATTAATTTTTTAGTTTTTAGTATAAAATATTGGAAAAATATTTAAAAAAATAAATGAAGTCATATTTTATAAGTTGAGGCATTAGACTAACAACCTGCATTTAAATTTTTTTGATATCTCGTTTAGTTTAGATTTTAAAGACGCTTAAAATGTTTGTATGTGCTGGTTAAAATAAGCTATGAGCCACTGTAGATCAAGTTTATTTTAGAATTATAAATTTAAAGACAAAAATCGAGCAACAAAAGATATTTTGTAGGAACAACTTAGATTTGTCACATGGAATGTGTTTTATTTCGATCAGCTAAAAAATAAACAATGTAATTAATAAACAATTTTATTAATAATTGTAATAATTTAAATATAGTTATTCATTGTTAACATAATGCAAACTAATTTGCTTCTTTATTTGTATAAGTACAATATATTTAAATTGCAATAAAAATTTTATTTACAATGCTTTTGCCTGCGTACCGGAAAACTAAATTTCGATGTTATTTTTAAAACAATTAATATTCAATAATTGTTTTTTTTTTCTAAATATATTTTTTGAAATTGTTTTTATACTTTTTTTTAATAATTTTTATTTTTTTATAATTTTTAATTTTTTTAATAGTTTTTCTTTAATTTATGTTGTTTGAATTGAGCTGGGCTTCTAAGAGTTGAGCACCTGGTCAATAGCGTTCCCACTTGTCTGTTCATGCAACCAAGTGTCCATCTATGTGAAAATATTCCCGACACTGTATTAGTCTGTCTGCGTGTGTGTCTGTGTGTGTCTGTGTGTGTGTGTGTGTGTGTGTGTGTGTCTGTGTGTGTGTCTGTGTGTGTGTCTGCATGGCCAACATGGCCCATGTTCATGTGCATGTCCAGCCAGTCAGTTCATTGCGTGTTTTGCACTGTGTATCTAACAGTAAATGTGTCTGTGTCTGTTTATGTGTATGTGAGTGTGTATGTGTGTTTGTGCGAGTGAGTGTATGTGTTAGCCAGAGTGCAGCATATGTTGTTTGATTGCATGTGGCATAAAAAGAAAGCAACTAGAGCCGCACATATGCCGACTATTGCGTGACACCCTTGACGTTACATTGTTGTTGTTGTTGTTGTTGTTGTTGTTGCCATCGTTGTTGTTGTTGTTGTCGTTTTTGTTGTTGTCATATTTTGTTAGTGTTTGTCAACCAGGATGTTCCGCTTTGTTTGTCCTGCCATTAGCTTGGTTTAATCATATCACACGCGAGCTTTAAATAATAACTTGCCAAAGCCGACATTTTAATTTAAAATTTCAAAACAAAATTATAGATAATTGTCAGTTAACGTAAGTTAATTAAAACAAGGGGGCTCCGCCCCCTGCTCGCTTCGCTCGCCTACCCCCGGCTCGCTTCGCTCGCGAGGAGGTGCGGCTACAGTCGAGTTTGCTCGACTGTAAGATACCCTGTGCCAGTTTCCACAAAATAAAATATTGGTTATAATAGAATTAGTAATATGTATATAAGCATATAAAACATAAATAAATACATATTATATAGTAGTTCAATTTTAACCAAATCTAGTCAAAATGTTTGGAACCATCCCATATGCATATTCTGTAAGTTTGGTAAAGATATCTCAAACAACAAAAAAGTTGTTCATACTTAGCCTTGATTTTCGTCTGATCGTTCCTTTGGCAGCTATATGATATAGTAATCCGATTTCAAGCAAATTTGGTCAGAATGTATAAAGCCATCCCATATGCATATTCTGTCAGTTTGGTTAAGATATCTCAAACAACAAAAAAGCTTTTCATACTTAGACTTGATTTTCGACTCATCGTTCCTATGGCAGCTATATGATATAGTGATCCGATTTCAAGCAAATTTGGTCAGAATGTATAAAGCCATCCCATATGCATATTCTGTCAGTTTGGTTAAGATATCTCAAACAACAAAAAAGCTTTTCATACTTAGACTTGATTTTCGTCTCATCGTTCCTATGGCAGCTATATGATATAGTAATCCGATTTCAAGCAAATTTGGTCAGAATGTATAAAGCCATCCCATATGCATATTCTGTCAGTTTGGTTAAGATATCTCAAACAACAAAAAAGCTTTTCATACTTAGACTTGATTTTCGACTCATCGTTCCTATGGCAGCTATATGATATAGTGATCCGATTTCAAGCAAATTTGGTCAGAATGTATAAAGCCATCCCATATGCATATTCTGTCAGTTTGGTTAAGATATCTCAAACAACAAAAAAGTTTATCATACTAAGCCTTGGTTTTCGTCTGATCGTTCCTATGGCAGCTATATGATATAGTGGTCCGATCCAAATTTAAAAACAAACTTGATCTGCGTCCGGTATCCAGCAACCTACATACTAAATTTGAAGTCTCTAGCTATTATAGTCTCTGAGGTCGACGCGTTCAAACAGACGGACAGACGGACAGACGGACAGACGGACGGACGGACAGACAGACGGACATGGCTCAATCGACTCGGCTGTTGATGCTGATCAAGAATATATATACTTTATGGGGTCGGAGATGCTTCCTTCTGCCTGTTACATACATCACACAAATCTAATATACCCTTTTGACCATTTTCAATGGGCACAGGGTATAAATATACAGTGCATTAAAATAAAAGTTGCCAAAGCAAAAAAAACAAATCTAAATAGAGGCAAAAACTTAATGTACAAAAAAATACAAACCTTTTTAATATACATACATAACATTATGTACAAAATTATTTTATGTAATGTACAAAACAATTTAAACCTTTTTATTATTATGCATAAAAAAACAAAATTAAAACTAAATGAAAAATCTAAACCTTCGTGTAAATCATATTTAGCTTTCATAAATTTAAGAAAACCTACTTGTTCCTCTCATTTGTTTATTTTAGTAATTTATAATTTGTTAAATTATTTAACATATTAATTTGAAAATTTAAAAAATTTCTTAGTTTTCTTTTGATATATTAACTGCTTTCATTTGATTTCTTTTATAATATTTTTTAATCCATGAATGTTAGAGTATTTAAAATCTGAATTCAAATAGAAAATTTAGGTAATAATATCTCAGCAACACCAATTACTTTACATAAAATGTTCAATGCATTAAATGAAATGCATATTTTTCCCCTTTTACATATTATGACAGATTTTCGCTCATAGAATGTTTGAAAATAATATACTAACATTGTTAAGTCATACCTAATAAATGAACTCAACGTCTCCCATTTAAACTTTTTCGCAGAAGAAGTTCAACAAGTCTAGCAAACACCCTGTAGCATAAAAGCTTTCGTCGTTTTCTTTTGTTCGCTTTAAGCAAAAACACACAAAGCTTTGGCAAAACATCGTCTTAAGCTTTGCTCAACTTCCGGTTTGCGTCCACACTAAGTGTGCAGCGATAAAAGCTCCCGCACAGCTTGAGAAACTACAGTTTCTTATGGCAACGTGATAAAAAGCTTTAAATTTCAATGTCAAGTTTAAAGATTTGCCATAAATAAACTGTCCATAATTTAAAGCTTACGCTTGCCAGCTCAAATTAAAGTAATTCAAATAAAAAATTTAAAATGCAATCTATGCATAATTTAAAAGTATTATTTATGACTAAAAATAATACTTAATTATGTTCGCTTCAAAAAATACACACTTTTATTGCTGTTTTTTTGTTCGATGTGCTTAATGAATCGAAATGTTTATTACATTAATTAGCCTTTTCACACACATTAACATATATATATAAATAGATTTTTTATTGTTCTTTAAACACTAATTCCATAATTTACGTTTAATGCTAGTTAATTGATTTCATGTGCCTTTTAATTAAAGC
>JBAMBJ010001585.1:0-15385 GCA_037043495.1 Drosophila recens
CCAGTGGACCAAGCAACGGACGTTGAGCGAGAGTCTCGCCAAACGCTCGTAGACTGGCTCAAAACCAGACAAGTTGCGGTCAAACAACGTGTGGCGCTCGAACTTCCGCCAAACATCCGTTGTCGAGCAAGGAGGTGGGCTGAAAACGGATCATATATGAGAGAATGCAGAAGTTCCGCTTAACTATCATCAACATGCTTGTGAGCGAAAAAAAGCGGACACGTACGAAGTCATGTTATGTTGCAACGCAACTTTTTCGTTGCGTCGCGTCGCGTCGCAGCTGCAGGCCGGCAGAATAGCTGCTTCGGCTCATAGAAATAGGTTTCAACAGACGACACGAGCGTCGAGCGTGCGTGTTGCGTTTTCTCTCGTGTGCTTTGCATTAGACTTGTGCGCGTCGTTCTTTTTGACATTGGCAACAAAGAGAGCGTGCACGTGTGTTGCAAGTGAAAAATTTTAAAGTGGTTTTAAAGTAAATATTGTGAAGCAAATCGTAAGTATTAATTGAAATATTATTAAATACATTTTAGTGAAAGCACAGAATATCGAGTTGTAGTTGTTGATGCTCGGCACAAGTTATTTACAATTTTTGTGCGCAGCGCTGCAACGTGCACGCAACAACAACAACAACAAATTATTCTGCTGCTGCCACGCTTGCAAAAGCGTCAAAGTATTGAGTTGGAGTTGTTGTTGCTTGGTGCAGGTCAGTTACAATTTTGATGCGCAGCTCTGCAGCGTGAGCCGCAAGCAACAACAACAACAACACAATACTCTGCTGCTGCCTCGTTATGGCGTTTAAATGTATGTACGTATTTATACCCTCTATATAAATTTTTCATTTAAGCGTGGAGTAATAAAAAAGCTTCCAAAACTACGCCACATTTAAAAGGGGAGTATATTTATTTTATTTAAATATATATAAAACTAATTATGCCCTGTTTTTTCATTATGTCTCTAAAGCGTAAAAGCCGTAAATATATATGCGAAGCTAAGCATATAAATACTAATTCAGTAGCAATTGATATTCTGGAAGAAAGTTATCCGATTATGGTAGACGATTTAAATTTTTTAGAATTCAGCAATGATATTGCTAATGTCTCAGCAGAACAATCCAGTTCAAGTGATTTTAACGTGCGGTTGGCGCAGTGGTTTTCAGTAAATAATATTAGTAAACGGGCATCGAATGAATTATTACTGCTGCTTTCCGAAAAAATTCCTGGCTTGCCTAAAGATGTCCGATCCTTAAAATCTACTCCACGTAGTATTGTTAAGCGAATTGTAGAGCCAGGCGAGTATGTGCACTACGGTGTAAAAAATTCTATTAAAGATTTTCTAGCTAATTTTTGGTATATGTCTAACATTATAAATTTAAATATAAATGTGGACGGTCTTCCTTTGTTTAAAAGTTCGCTTACACAAACTTGGCCCATTTTAATTAATGTCAATGGCACAGCGCCTATACTAGTAGCGGGAATATATGTCGGCAATTCCAAGCCTCGTGATCCTAATATTTTCTTAGAAGAATTTGTCAAAGAATTGTCAGAATTAATAGAAAGAGGAATTGAGTTTGGAGATAGAAAATTTAAAGTGAATGTAAGAGCATTTATTTGTGATGCACCTGCCCGCGCATTTATTTTGGGTGTGAAACATCACTCAGGTTATTACTCGTGCAACCAATGCGTTCAAAGGGGCCAACGGTTTCAAAGAAGAATTGTCTTTAAACAATTTGATTGTCTACCTCGATCTAATTATAGTTTTCGAAATCGCCTACAACCAGAGCATCATAATATTCAAAGTCGCTTACAATTAGAAAATTTGCCCATTGATTTAGTCAATCAATTTCCTTATGACTACATGCACGTTGTTTGCCTTGGCGTAGTGAAAACATTATTAGTTGCTCTAGTTAGAGTAAGAGGTCATAAATTTTCCTTAAGTCGATCTTCAATAAGTTTAGTCAACTTCAAACTAATTTCTTTAAAAAAATTCATACCTCAAGAATTTAATAGGAAACCAAGATCCCTTGATGACCTAGAAAGATTTAAAGCTACAGAGTTTCGCACCTTTTTACTTTATACTGGGCCTATAGTATTGAAAGGTATTTTAGACTCCGCTCGATACAATCATTTCTTACTGTTGAGCTTAGGAATCCGACTCCTTCTTCATAGTGATTATTGCATAACAAAAAATTCGCTTGCTTCTAGTTTACTTAATAATTTTGTAAAAGAAGTTCCTGAATTATATATGTTTTCAATGATCACTTTCAATTTCCATTGCTTAACCCATTTAAGTAAACAGTCTTTAACATTCGGGTCGATACAGACTATAAGCGCATTTCCGTTTGAAAATTTTCTTGGCAAATTGAAAAATATGGTTAAAAAGTCAAATTGTGTCATTGAACAGTTGTACAATCGCATTGTAGAACGTAGTATTTTGAATGTATTCGATAAAGATAAAAAGTTAAATTTTAAAGGTGCCACAAATAAAATTTTTTTCAATAATTTAATTTTTGATTTGAAGAACTCAAATTGTTTTTATTACATTAAAGATGGCAATTCATACAACATATTCAAAATTTTGGAAATCAAAAATAATATATTATATGGCCGCCAAATTATTAACCTCGAGCCTTTCTTCACTTTTCCAATAGACTCAAGTCTTGTAGGCATATTTTCTTCCAAAAATATCAAATGCGACAGTGAAGTATTTAAACACCCAATTGAAAAAATAACAGGAAAAATAATTCACTTTTTCGACAGTCACGAACATATTTACTTTCCTTTACTTAATTAATTTCAGATTAACCATGAGCTATCAGGAGCTTTTCTATGCGGATGACATCAGCAGCGACATCGAAGGGGTTCAAGTGCCAGTGGCAAACAGTACTCTGAACACCGGTAAGCAAATCAAATAAACAATAGATTCATAGACTTATAAATAAACATAAACAATATTTTCAGACACTTCGAACGACTTGAAAGCCATTAAGGCGATGCTTGGGAGACTGACGTCAGAAGTCGTTTCATTGAGGACCGAGGTAGCTTCGATCAAGGCAAAAGTTTGTGGAGAAGCTTTTAAGCCGAAAGAGGTCGTGCCAATGGAGCCACTGAAAACTCTCGAGGAACTAAATAGTTTTGAAGACAGAATTAAAGACGAGAAAGTCTTTAAGAGTTTTGTAAGTAATTATCATATTAGACTCTAGCGTTTTACATTTGACTAAATAAAATATTATATTTATATTTTTTCCACAGGTGATCGAACTTCAGTCTTCAGGCGAAAAAACCTTCGACAAGTTTATTCGAAGTTCCTGGCGTCTGATGATTTCAGATGAGGTCGCGAGACAGTGCTCTTGACGTGGGACGGAGGCGAAGAAATGTGTGCGGGGCATGAAGACAACACTAGGCATTCGAAGTAAGTAATAGTTTATAAATTATTGTATGTACATGCTCATTTAATATTTTTATTTATGTTATTTATTTTTTTCAGCTGCATTTAAACAGAAGTTTGCCTTGGAAGACGCCGATTTTGACCGCACAACGCAGAAGCACTTCCGGTATGCACAGGATCGTCTCTCCAGAACCGCCACAAAAAATTAAATCTATTTCTTAATTTAATTCTTATTTCTTTTCGTATTACTTTTGCATTTGTTATTCTTAATCGTTAACCTTAAATTTGTTAGCATTAATTATTTCCTTTTTTATTTGTTATTTTTAATTTTGTTTATTTAGTTAATTATTTGTCATGTTTATTTTATATTTTTTTTCTTGAATTTGTAAATTTACAATTTTTCTTCTTTTCTTTATATTTGCAATTTGTTAGTATTATTTTATCTCTTGGAATTTATTAATTTTAATTTTATTTTTTCGTTTTAATTTTAATAATTTGATTTTGAAAATTGAATGCATTTATTTTAGTTAATAAATAATATAATATGTAATACGTACGTTTATTAAAGTTATATATAAAAAACAAATTTTTTTTCGTATTGGGGGAACAAAATGGGAAGAAACACATCTCAATATCAGTTTAAGAATTGCTTTCGACTCAAAATTAATATTTATTTAGATCCGTTTTGAATTCCATATGCGTACCATAAATAAAATAGCTCGCAACACTTTTTTGATATTAAAATGTGCCTGGCCATGATATCAGAAAAAGGGAGCAAATGATAATATGCAACGCACACAAAACATATTAAAAAAGACCCGAAAACGGTACTTTTACGTGTGTAACGCGTATCGTGTTCGAGCGATTCGCTGCCACAAACTGAGCGACAGATGATTCATATTTCTATCATTTTCAGAAACGCAACCGAGAGTTTTACACGTCCGAGATCCACAAAAAATATAATTAAAGTTCTGAAAATGATACGTTTCCGTGCATCCGTTTATGAGACTTTTGCTGCCACAAACTGAGCGACAGATGGCTCATATTTCTATTAATTTCAGACCTGAAAACGGACGTTTTGCACGTTTGAAATCCGTAAAACTATCATTTTCGTTATCATTAATGAAATTTTGGTCCACTGGGTCACCACTTGCAAGCAGTTTATTTCCGCATTACGCTGCAAGCAGTGTATATACTGCATTTTTACATGCAGTAGTGTGAAGGTAAAAGGTATATTCAGTTAATAGGTAATATCTTGTATTTGTATTTGTATTTGTATTTATTCGTTTTTCTTCCTAGTGCTAAAGTACATAAGGTTACTTAAAATAAAAGCACTAGTCACAATGAATGTATTCTAGTAGAAATCTCTTAATTTAAAATTTAAATAGTTGACAGTATGATTATTCTTATTGCTAGCAACTATAATTAACAATTTAGAAATTTAATATATATTCTATGTTTTTTATTAATATTATGAAAGGTGTGTCCTTAATTTTACTTTAAATTGTGTTGCACTTCTAATTGTTTTAAGGCTATGAGGCAGATTATTCCATAGTCTAACAGCCCACGCAAAGAAATGATTGTCACAACAGGAAAGTTTGTTTCTAACCGTTATTAAGTTACTCGTTCTTCTCGAACCCGCAAAGCTTAGCAACCGATATAAATAGTTTGGTTCCCTTGTAAAAATTAATTTGTGCAGTAGTATAATTTGTCTAAGAGTTATCCAGGAGTTCAGATCTAGGCCGAATATTTGCTTGGTATAAATTGAGATGTGGTCAGTTTTCTTCTTATTATATATAGACCTAGCAATAGCATTGTACGCAACACGAAGTTTCCTTTTGCTTCCAGAGTCACAATTTCCGAAAATCTCTATTCCAAAAAAAAGTAGTGGAGTCAGGTACGCTTTTGCTAACAGTAGCTTTGTCTGAATTGGTAAAAACTTCTGAAAAGGCCTTAGTTGCCTCAACTGACTGTAGGTCTTGCCAACTGCACTATTAACATGGTCACTCCAGTTTAAAGTGTTATTTAGCGTAAATCCTAGGTTAAGTGCCTTGTCAACATATTTTATAAATGATTCGTTAATTTGTAGCATCGGCAAGTCATTTGTGTGAAATTTCTTTTTGTAAATAATTATTGCCTTCGACTTCGATGGGTTAATGCATAGACCATTATTTTTCGCCCAGTCACTGACTAACTTAAGCTCAGAATTACATACATTTATACATTCAGAGACACGACTGATCGGACAACTAACATACATTTGAAGATCGTCAGCATACATTTGGACTTTACATTTGGACAAGACATTCGGTAAATCATTCACATATATGGAGAACAGTAAGGGTCCAAGGACCGAGCCTTGGGGTACTCCACGCCTTATTGACAAAAACTGGGAGGACTCTACGGACGTTACTACAGACTGACTACGTCCACTTAGGTAATTTTTCATCAATTGTGTTGCCGAAGATTAAAAATTATACATTTTATGCAGCTTTGTACATAGTATTTCATGGTCGACGGTATCAAATGCCTTACTGTAATCCAGCAAGGTAAGAAAAGTAACATGGCTGTCATTTAATTCCCTGCGAATGTCTTCAGTGATCTTTAGAATCGCTGTAGTACAACTCCTCTTTTTGCGAAAACCATGTTGGCAATCATTAAGGAGAGAGTTTACATCAAGAAAGGAAGTTATTTGCGCTGCAACTATCTGTTCAAAAGCCTTGGACAAGAATGGTAATATTGATATGGGCCTGTATTCATTATTTGCTTTTGGAATGGGTACAATTTTTGCTGCTTTCCATTTACTAGGGAACCTCGAACTTGTCAGAGCTGTATTAAATATATTTGTAATATATGGGAGTAGCTTTGGTATCGTGATTTTTAGGAATTTGGGATCAATACTATCAAGACCAATAGCGTTTGATTTAATTTTTAACACAGATCTTAGTACGTCACATTGACTCACACAAGCAAAACTAAAACATTTATCACAATTATTATAAGGTAAGGAGTTCAGGTACGAGTTGCTTAAAGTTTCAGGTACTTGTGGACATGATTGCACAAATTTCCTATTCAGTTCATTAGCGTCAATATCGTCCACCAGCTCTTCCCGTTGCTTCCCCACTCCGACGGCTTTAATTTCTTTCCAGAATCGACTAGATGAACCTATATTGTTGAATTTCTTATGGTAGTAATCTCGTTTAGCCGACTTGCATAATTTATTAACGGAGATGCGAAGACTACTATATTTTCTGTGCCATAACTCTGTCTTATAACGTATCCATTTCTTATATGCTACATCCCTCAAAACTATTTTATCCTTTATCTCAGAATTAAACCAAGTGCTTTCTCGAGGCTTAATAAGTTTTCTTTTAATTGGAACATGTTTGTCGTACAAGAAATTAAAGTTATCTTGGAAAAGATTTAGTTGAGAGTCTACGTCATGAAGAGAGTATACGTTAGTCCAATTACATAGATTTAATTCATAGTCAAGTAATGAGTAGTCAATGTTTTTAAAGTCACGATAGGTTATTGCATATTCGTCAAAGTTGAGATCAATTTTGTAAGTCAAGTAGATGAGATCATGTTTTGAGAAGGCTGGAACCGAAACCTGGTCATACAATTGAATCTTGTGTTGATTATCGACAAAGAAAACATCCAGAAGGGTGTCAATTGTGTTTGTGAAGTGCGTAGGTTGCGAATTATTAACAAGTGAAATGCCAGTAGATTCAATGTCCATCAAAAGACGATTATCTGTCAGCATATCGCTATTTAAGTCACCAGTGAGTATTATGTCAGAATAGGTCCATGTAAGGTCAGTCAGAACACTTAAGACGTCAGAAAAGTCAATAGAACGGTGTGGTCTGTAGACACACCCAACTAACAAGTTGGATGCATTTATCTTATTTATAATTTCTAAAAAAATGTATTCCATTTGACTATTCGACGCTTGCCTACACACTACTCTACATTTAAGTTTCTTACTGACGTATATTGCTACTCCCCCGGCATGGGTTAAACGATCCGAACGAAACACCTGATAACCATCACAACATATTAACGAATTACATACATCTGGGACAAACCACGTTTCAGATACACAGATAACATCAACACAAGAGTTTACAAATAGGTACCTAAACTGTTCAATCTTTTTTGTTAAACTTTGCGCATTAATGTGACAAATATTTAACCCTCTCTTTTGGTTGGATAGTACTCTTATCATTGCATGGCTGTTTGAAATTTGATTATTTATATTGGACAACATTAAACGATATTTCTTGTTTTTTTGCCTGAATTAGAAGTGCATGTATAAACATATTATTAAAGAGACACACAAAATTCACATAAAAACGACTTTCATAAAATAAGAACACTAAAACTAAAACTAAGACTCTTTCTATTTCTCTTAAGTGTGTGTAAGTATTAGCGAAATAAATTATTATCGTTCTCAGAGCAGGGAACAGCTGTAGCTTCGGTGGAAGTGGAAGGCGGTAATTCTTTATCAGGGACAGACAGCTTTTTTTTTTCTCGCAATGCACTGAGCTTCTGCATACTCTCAATGCATATGACGTCATCGCTCCCCACTCTCTTTACGTGAACAAGTGCACGTCGTGTAAAGACAGCGGTGAGAAGCTTGATTCGTTTTAAGTGCATAGCCTCTTTAAAAATTTCATAATTTTGCTTTGTTAGCTGTTCGTTCACATAAATGAGAGCCGGTGAATCAATGCCTAGGTGTTGCAGTGTTAGTTGTTGTTTCGTTTCGCGCCGGTATTTACCAACGGCACGCATAAATGTGCTTTTTTCGGTGATAGTGTCGAACTTAATTATAATAATTGGGTCGACAATAGTACGAGTTCTTTGTGACTGCCTCATCCGGAAAACTTCTTTAACTCGTGGCGGTGGAGTTATTTCCAGGTTAAAACATAGTGTATTAAACAGTGATTTAACATTTTCCCCTTGGGAGAAAGGCACTCCATGTAGGCGAAGGTCGCATGCAATGCTTTGGCTGTGCTGGGACTCCGCTATCGTTTTCAGCTGACCCACCTGGTCTTTCAGGGAGCGAATATCAGCTACCTCGCGCTCGAGCTGCTCCACCCGCTGAGTCAATAGCCGCATGTCCCCTCCCATTGAAGTAAGTCGCTCGTTGAGGATGCCCATTATGCGGTCTTCCATTCCACGCATATTCGAAGTTATAAGCTCAGCCTGTTCAGCAAAGCGCTGGTTAATAAGTTCGATAATCTTGTCCGGCAAGACATCGGAACTGTTACCAGCTTTTAGATCGGTGGATGTTTTTTCACGGATTCGCTTCGCTGGTGGTACCATTTTGTCGGGCAGTGTAACTAGTAGACGTTGACTTTGTCTTGCTTCTTCCCGTTTGTTGTGCAATTGTGTTAGTTTGGCCGGCTCGTGTGTGTTAAGATGTTGAGCGCTTTAAGATGTTGAGTGATTTAACTTGAGTGTTTTTATGTTGCTTTGCGCTTTGCACTTTCGCAATGCCACCAAACAATTTTGTTAATGTTTTTTGGTAATTTGCACAGTAAATGATGTGATCTGATATTAATGTTTGTTGTAACACGATTACTAGTCGCGGTGATATAAATTGGATAATTAATTTACAATAATTCCGTATATATTAAATGATTATGCTAAGCGACAGAATAGTGTGTCTTCTTTCTTCGACTTTCTCTTCTCTTTTGGAAACTTACCTGGCTCGTGAGATAAACAGGTGTAAGTGGGAGGGGAAAAATTTAAATTATTGGTGCTAATGGGGCCGTTGCGCAGCGCTTGTGTTAAATTTTTTTTAATTTTATAATATTCTACTCACAAATACGACGTCCGAATTAATCACCTGTACTTCATAAAAATCCGACTACTCGTTCAAAAGAATAGATTCATTTTGATTACATTTTTGGTGGCTCTTCTCAAAAATGAGAGTCGAAAGAGCGTCAGTATGTCTCGCTTTGATTTGTCTGTGCAGAAAGTTTGTTAGTATCACAATCGATTAGAAAAATATTAAGGAAAAGGATTTCTACAACATAGATCAATATGAATATTGAAACTATAAATTCAAAATATTTTTTTAGATTTTTGGGGAAATTTTCATAACGATATCTCAACGGGAAATATTTATGGCCGCGGCTCCATACAAGCCCAACCACTGTGCGTTGGAGCCTTTTTAAATTTTTTTAATTTTATAATATTCTACTCACAAATACGCGTCGAATAACACCTTATTCATAAAAATCCGACTACTCGTTCAAAAGATAATTCATTTTGAAATTTTTGGTGGCCTTCCAAAAATGAGATGAAAAGTCAGTATGTCTGTTTGTTTGTTTGTTTGTTAGTATCAAATCGTTGATTTAGCTAAAAAGTTTGAATGAGGTCTTGTTCCCGATCAAAAATCTAGAAACGTTTGTTCTACGACTTTTTCGAAAAATCGCTAGTTTAGCGGGAAATCGCTAAAAACCGCCAAACTTAAAACCGCCATAGCATCCAAACGATAGAAGCTACAGATGTGATCTATATTACGTTGAAAAGGTATTTCGAAGGGCTCTTAGCCATACCTTCAAAGTTTTTTTTTTAAGTAAAAAGTTAAACGGCTACAGGTGAAACAAAGTATTTTTTTTACATATTTTGGCGATTTAAGAAAAATCTACACATGAGATCACTTTAAAATATTTTATATGTTATAGGCAATTTGATTCCCCGTTTTTGACATATAACACGTGTCTGTCAAAATTCGTTTGGACAAGATATTACCTATTAACTGAATATACCTTTTACCTTTACACTACTGCTTGTACATATGCAGTATGTACACTGCTTGCAGCGTAATGCGGAAATAAACTGCTTGCAAGTGGTGAATTCTTTTTGCGGCAGATAAATCATTTTATAATCAAAAATATAAAATCGTTTGTTCTACGACTTTTTCGAAAAATCGCCAGTTTAGCGGGAATTCGCTAAAAACCGTTTTTTTTTTAATTTTAAGGGTAAACAGTTACAGGTTAAATAAGGTATTTTTTCCCACATTTTGACAATTTAAGAAAAATCTAAACAACAAATCACATCAAATATTGCAATTTTAAAATTTCTGATGTCTTATTCAAAAATTTCTGATATCCCATAAAAAAACCTCTTAACGAGGTAAAATTCTAGTGACGAAAACATTTTCATGCCCCAAAATTTCTGATATCCAATTTTGTGACGAATAATATTAAGTTTTACACATAAATTATTTTAAACAAAATTTTTGCATTCGGCACTGCGCAAAACAGTGAGTTTTATTTAGTATTAGAATTGAAACATTTCAGCGCAATGTGCCGGGTGCCAAAATTTTGTTTAAAATAATTTAAGTGTAAAACTTAATATTATTCGTCACAAAATTGGATATCAGAAATTTTGGGGCATAAAAATGTTTTCGCCACTAGAATTTTACCTCGTAAAGAGGTTTTTTTATGGGTAAGAAATGACAGTAATCTCAATGTAAATAAAAAACAGCTGACTGGGCAGATCTAAAACAAAAAGGGCTGTTCATGTTTCAAGTTTGGGACATGTGCCATCTGCCAGGCTGCCACAGTTAAGTGAATACCCTAAATATAAAACAAATGTTGACTCTATCTAAACAAGTACATTAGACAATACAAGTAGGAAGAAGTCAGATATATATTAATAGATATAGTATTAATATACTCTGTTTCTTAGTACATAAGAAATCCTTTAAAAACGCATACAAATCCATAAACGAGGTCAGTTCATAATTGAACACATATGATCCTTTAAGCAATCTAGCTCAGTGACTGCCAACTGTAGCAGATACTTTAATCGGTATCGCACAGAGAAAGTCCATTGGTAGCACCTGTCGTGCATCGTGGCAAAATAAGGGATTTTAATAAATAAAGAATAATAATATCCTGCTACTACAATCGACTGCAGCGTGGGATTGGACGAACGGGCACCGCCGCGGCGGTGGAGCAAAAAAAACGATAAGCGGCGCTGGAATAAGAGCGGCGAGGGAATTAGCATCGAAGCGTAAAAAGAGCGGCGCGGTGTCGGAGCTGAGGAAAATTTGTAACGAAAAATGGCGCAACAAAGGAAGCGACGTGAGAATTAATGACTGGACGACGTAGGAGCAACAAGACTTGACGACACTCTAAAGAGCTGCGCGAAATCAAAATTAGTAACCAAAATAAAACGGCACAATAATGGAAAATAACATATAGTTCTGAAAAAACTAATAAAAAAAGGGCGGTAATTTTCTTATCCCTACAGCAATATGAAAAAATAAAAAAAATATTTGAATAAAAAAGAGGCAATTTTTAGATTAATTTAGATGAAAAGGGCGCTACGCTAGAAAGTGGTAAACAAAAACCACAGCAGCGCAACATTGTAGCGTGCGGCGACACGAAAAAAATAAAAAACTACCCTCAGAAAGTGGTTCTGCGATGTCAAAGATGAAAACAAATAGCAAAAAGTTTTGCTAAAAATAAAACAAAATCAACAAAGCAACCAGATTGTAACAACATCTGGACGTTGAAGAAGAAAGCGACGTGGAAATCAGCGACTGGACGACGCAGGAAAAGATCTGCGCAGGTCAGAGTTGACAACCCAGAATAGCGGCGCAAGAAAAAATAGTTCTGTACAACTAATAAAAAAAAGGAAGCGCTACCTTGGAAAGTGTTAAAGCGGAACCCACAGCAGCGCTACATTGTAACGTGCGGCGACACGAGAAAATTGTCAACAGGAGTTGCTAAAAATAAATAGAAATAAAATAAAACAAAATAAATTAATTCATAATGGTGTATACTCCAGAAGAGCTCAATGCAGTGGAGGCTAGTTAATATGCCAAATGCTAAAGTTTGGATGGGGCAATAAAAATTCAAGAGCAATGGCAGTTGTTCAAGAAACAAGATCAGATTATACAGGAAAACTTGTCTGTTAGGGCAGAATATTATTTTATGAATGGAACCTTTGGGAGAACTCAAGCTCTACAAAATAAAATAATGTCACAACTAGTCGGCGGTGCTACAGTCGAGCGGTACTCGACTGTCGGAGACCCCGTACTTATTATAAAGATATCTCAAACAACAAAAAGATTTTCATACTAAGACTTGATTTTCAACTGATTGTTCCTATGGGAGCTATATGATATAGTAATCCGATTTCAATTAAATTTGGTCAGAATGTATGGGACCATCTTTAAGCATATTCTGTCAGTTTGGTTGAAATATCTCAAACAGCAAAAAAGTTTTCCATACTAAGACTTGATTTTCAACTGATTGTTCCTATGGGAGCTATATGATATAGTAATCCGATTTCAATTAAATTTGGTCAGAATGTATGGGACCATCTTTTATGCATATTCTGTCAGTTTGGTTGAAATATCTCAAACAGCAAAAAAGTTTTCCATACTAAGACTTGATTTTCAACTGATTGTTCCTATGGGAGCTATATGATATAGTAATCCGATTTCAATTAAATTTGGTCAGAATGTATGGGACCATCTCTTATGCATATTCTGTCAGTTTGGTTGAAATATCTCAAACAGCAAAAAAGTTTTCCATACTAAGACTTGATTTTCAACTGATTGTTCCTATGGGAGCTATATGATATAGTAGTTCGATTCCAACCAAATTTGGTCAGTATGTATGAGACCATCTTTTATGCATATTCTGTCAGCTTGGTTGAAATATCTCAAACAACAAAAAAGATTTTCATACTAAGACTTGATTTTCGACTGATTGTTCCTATGGCAGCTATATGATATAGTGGTCCGATCCAAAATCTAAAACAAACTCGATCTGCTCTTAATATAGACGAGCCTACATACCAAGTTTGGAGTCTCTAGCTCTTATAGTCTCTGAGATCTAGGCGCTCTTACAGACGGACAGACGGACAGACAGACAGACAGACAGACAGACGGACAGACAGACATGGCTATATCGACTCGGCTGTTGATGCTGATCAAGAATATATATACTTTATGGGGTCTGCCACGCCTCCTTCTGCCTGTTACGCACATTTTTTTTTGTGACAAAGTTAATAGACCCCTTTACTTTTTTAAAGTACGGGGTCTAATTATATAAGAAAATAGAAAAAAATGAGATTCGGATAGAAAAATTTAACAGGGCGGTATATACGATGGAAAGAACAATGAATCGCGCTGGACAAAGTCCGAGGCAAATCCAAAACGAGATCAAAAAAGATTTCGAAAGGATAACAGAAATCTTCAAAGAATTGAAATCCCATGGGCAAGCAACGCCATCGATGCGAATTCGCTACGAGGAGCTCAACTAAAAAAAAATGGAGATGGAACGTTTTCTAAACTCAGAAAAAATATTACTGAAAGATAGTAAGTGAACAATACAATTAGGGTGTTAATTTGACTCTAGCAGCGTTGCAGTTTAAAATCGTTGCAAGCTAGCTACGAGAGCAGCGCTTTATGTGAAAAGCGTTAAACATAACCACAGTGGGATGTTTTTGTTTACATTTTGTTGAATATGTTCAATGCTTTCCACAAAAAGCGCTGTTCTCGCAGCAAGCTTGCAACGATTTCAATCTGCAACGCTGCTAGGGTCAAGTGAACACCCTAAATATATTCAATTTATGAAAAAGTATCCGGAGACACAAACACGTGGTGAATTTGCTAAGAATAAAGAAGAGCAAAAAGTAGAGACACCTGAAGAGCCAGAGACAAGGGAAGAGAAAACAGAACAACATGCACAATCAAAGGACAAATCAAGCAAGGAAGACAATGTGCAATCTGTTCCCCATCCCCTACAAAAAAGTTCAGCAGATCAGGTGCAGCTGCAACAGGAAAAAAATGACAAGCAGAATCAGAAGATGGACGAGCAAGAAACTAGCGAAGAGTAGGATAGCGTTAGACATGCCGAAAATGATTCGGACGATGGCGGTCACCAAGGCGTTGCGGAGACCAAGAAAGCCGTGGCAAAAGTTGAGCGAAAGTATGAGAAGCGAGCCCAGGAGAAGCGAAAATAAGAACGCACCAATGCGGATCGCACGCTAGATGAAGCAAAACAAAACAAACTAAAACAGTAATGATCGATCGATCAACTTAAGGACTCCAAGCAAAACGAAAGCGTGCAACAGGAACAAGCAAAACAGGAAGCGGAGGTCAAGAAATATCAGCATATGAAGGAACCAAAGAACTGTGATAAAACCACTTTAGACAATGTCACAGAGGATCAGTCCAAGCAAACAAAGCCCAAAAGAGAAAGAGGTGCAAAAGGAAAGAATATACGTAGAATAGCAATAATTCCCGCCGGCAAGTCCTCATTTCGGAGGGATTGGAGACAGTACACTCAAGTACGAGGACAGGCTATCACAAATTGAAGCTATAATGAACCCGATGGACTGCAGAAAAGAATTCAAGGACATTTTGACTCCAGGTCATTTTCTAATCGAAGGACCGATATGGGAGATGAAAGAAACTGAAAGCGATAAGAAAATCTGGTTAACGGATCGTTGGAAATTACTATCGAAAATTAAAACAAACTTTTGGCAAGAATGGAAAGACGAATACTTGGTTACAAGAACGGCGGACAGACAGTACTAGTGAAAAACAAGTGATAAACAGGTCCGACAAAATGGCCAATTTGGCGAGTAGAAGAAACTCACTCAGGAGTAGCTGGAAAAATTAAGCTTGCGGGTTTCAGCAAGTAGCAGCCGAACACATATTGACCCAGCTGCAATCCCGATACACTAGGGTATTCAAACCTTCAACAAGCCAATTCTGAAATGGTCCTGCGGAAGTCAACACAGTCAAGTGCTACAAATATCACCACAAGGCATCTTGCAGCTACAAGAAGGATGCACTGCCCGTCAAGACAGGCACTTACTGACCGCATCCCAAGTAATTACAACAGCGGATGACATTCAACATCAAGCAGCATCATTAATTAAATAATAAATAATAATATTCCACTTAATGAAATAAAACCTATAACGAATAAGCTAATAAATAATGTAGAAGGGACTATAG
>JBAMBJ010001586.1:0-80458 GCA_037043495.1 Drosophila recens
AAAAACGGAGACAAATTTTGAGATATCCGCAAGCAAAAGTATGTTACTGGATTTAATTAAATGTTATTTTATAGTATTCTCCATACTTTTTTGTACCAGTGCCAAAATTTTTGATTCATTGCTCTTTAATTTTCTCGTGGAATAATAATGTCAACTAAACGTAGTGCAATTTTAGAGCTTTTTCGGCAAGGAAAACGTCAATGCGAAATTGTTCGATTGCTTGACGTGCCTAGGCAAACTGTGTCCAAGGCCATCCGCCGCTTCAATGAGCTTGGCCATGAAGGAGATCGTCCGGGAAGAGGAAGAAAAAGCACCGTCGACACTTCTGCCAATCGTCAGATCATCCGAAAGCGCGTTAAGCGAAATCCGAGGGTCTCCATGAGGAAAATTGCCCATGAGACCGGGATAAAACGTGAATCTGTTCGGCAAATGGCTAAGAAGCACCTTGGACTCAAGCCGTACAAGCTCCAAAAAGTTCAGCTCCTCACGGATGAGAACAAGCGCGTGAGACTGCAAAGATGCCGCCAACTCAAGCGTCGGGCCGCAGGTCAGCGATGGGAGCGCATCCTTTTCACGGATGAGAAGCTCTTCACCATCGAGCAGGCCCACAACCACCAAAACGACAGGATCTGGTCCGTAGAGGCTCCAGGAACGTCGGGAATCGTCGAACATCGCCAAAACCCGAAGTCCGTTATGGTCTGGGGCGGAATTTGCGCCAGCGGCAAGACACCACTGGTTTTCGTGGATCAAGGGGTTAAAATCAACCAGGAAGTCTACCGCCGAGACATTCTTGACGCCGTGGTAATTCCGTGGGCCCAACAGCACTTCGGCGATGCGGATTGGACATTTCAACAGGACTCCGCGCCGGCCCACAAGGCGAAAATGACACAAGACTGGTGCAAAGACCCATTTTCCGGACTTTATCTCGTCTGCTGAATGGCCACCCTACTCGCCGGATCTCAACCCAATGGACTACAGCGTGTGGTCAATATTGGAGTCCAGGGCCTGTGCTAAGCCTCACAAAAGTTTGGAGGCGCTGAAGCAATCGCTGCTCTTAGAATGGGACCGACTGTCTCCCGAGGACCTGCGGCCCATCGCCAACAATTTCAAAACACGTTTGGACCTGTGCATCGGAGCTGGAGGAGGCCATTTCGAAACCGGCTGAGATTCTTGCTATCAATGATCCACCTTATGGTTAAAAATTGTTCCTTTGCTAAATTTTTCTCATTTGGTAAAATTATAATTAAAAATGTTTGTCTCCGTATTTTCTGGTCACCCTGTACTTAAGCCACATTCACGCAGGTTAAGGTCTAACAAGGCTAACAAGGAGTGTCCCAGAACCGCAGGACTTTCGCCTAGTTGCGGTTTTTTCAGCTACAACTTTAGTCCCTTGTTTCTCTGTTTCTGTTTCTGTTGCTGTTTCTATCTGCGTCTCTCACCTGCGGGGCCAGGTGTCAAGTTGGCGTGCGAGTTTTTCATTGCCAGGCAACAGTTTGACTTTTGCCACAATACAGGGCGTTGTTTTAGGTCGCTGCTGCTGTCAGCAACAGGTGCCTGTCGCCTTTAATTGACAGCTGGAAGGCATAAAATGTTTGAAATGTCGAAAATTAGAAAACTTTTAAACAACAAATTCAAAGGCAAGAACAGAGGCAGCGTCATCATCATTATCGGCATTGCTTTTGAAAGGCCGCCACTTCAAGCTGCTTTCTTTCTTTAACCATCTCTCTCTCTCTCTTTCACACACACTCTCTCTCCCTCTCTTTTTGTAGCTCTCTATCTTGCTGTGCAGCAAAGTTTTTCAAGTGCTTAGGCACTTATCGCTGCCTGCCAGCCTGCCATTTTGATAAACTTCAATAATCCGGCAATGTATGTGTGTGTGTGCGTGTGTGCGTGTGTGTGTGTGTGTAACTGCGTACCTGTAGATAAGTACACGTGCCTTATAAAGTCCCAACACGAATTCGATTTCGATGTGCGGTCCCCGGCAGTCAACAGAGATGAGAAATGCGTCTCGTAATGTAATAAACTTTTTGGCATAACCATAAAGAGTTACACACACACACATACAACGAGCAACAGTTGTGTGTGTGCGTGTGTGTGTGTGTGTGTGAGTGTGTGTATTTGTATTTGGTCCATTTCCGCTTTGGCACACGTTATTGCAATATGGCGGCTTCCGTTGCCATTGCAGCAACAGCAACTGAAAATGAAATGAAAATGAAAATGAAAACGAAAACGAAAATGAAACTCAATGTCAGACAGTTCGACAGTCAGTTAGTTATTGTTGTTGGCCCAGCATTTGAAAGATATCACAGGCTTATACGTTTATAACATTGTCTGTCTGACTATGGTATATAAATACTTTGAACTTAGGGATTTAAAGAGTTAGAAATAATAAAATTACAACTTGTAGCAATAGGATGTTAAATAAATAAATAAAAAAAAATATATACATATATGGAACAAACGGGAACAATTTTAAAGCCTAAAATTGTTCTTTATAGAAATGTAATATTGCTCAGACGCTTTCTTAAAATTTCAGTACGATCGGTTAATGAACAGAGGAGATGATGAAGATGTTTATAAGTAGTTTTCTGTAAGTTGTTTATTTTATGCAAGAATTACAAAAAATATTAAAATAAAAGCCCCTATTTAACATTTTTAAATTGCATTAAAAAATAACATTTTTCCAGAAATTTTTTCGTGTTCTTGGTGGTCAAATTGTTAGATCCTTCGTTTGCCTTTTGCCAAATTCGGCGTGGTTTCAATAGTCTGAAACAATTTTTTGGTTAGTTTTCATTTTATAAATTTATTTGTATTTTATTTATTTACTTGGTTCCTAGCACTTTAAGACAAGTCTTTTAAATTAAGGCGTTAGTCATACTTAAGTTTAAGATTACATTCAAGTTTTGGAAAAGAAAATAACTTAGGTAAAACAATGTAAAAGAAAAATCAATTCTTGTAATTCTTGTTATTATTATTATTATTGCTATTTATAACTTTATATTTCGGTATGAATGAGGAATTATGTTATTTTTTATTTACACTTTATTAAAGTTTATTTTTTCCTTTTTTTTTAATATTTTTCTACGTTTTTTTTGTGCTAATTATTGATAATAGTTCAATTGTTCAATTCCTAAAATTCTCATTATTATAATTATTATTATTATTGCTATTTATAATTTTATTGTTCGATATGAATGAGGAATTTTTTTTTTATTTTTGTTTTATTTATTTTATTTTTTCATTCCTTTGAATATTTTGCCTAAATTTTATGTTGTGCTTATTTTTTTAGAATAGTTCAATTATCCACTGTTTCTTTATTTACATTTGTTTCTATTTCCTTTTTATAATTATCTTATTTTAATTAATTTCTTTTGCGCAAATTATTGTTTACTTTTGGTTTCTATTTAATTTTTTGGTGCCTGCATCAAATGGATGTAAAGATACGTGTATTTAATCTAGTCGAGCAACTCGTTTGTAGTCTTCATTCCTGTGGTTATAGTTGTTGCTATTGTTGTAGTTGTTGTGGGTGTTGTTGTTGTTGGCATTGTGTGCAGGTACATGCTATGAATATGTTATGAAGCCGTCTCCTCTGTGCTCCACATACACATATAATAATAAACACAACACTATGGCAACAACAACAACTAAAACAACAACTACAACAATGACTCTTATGCGCAACTGCGCAGCAATGACTTCCGTTTCAGCGGTCAGGGCGGGTAGGGGGTGTATCCTGCTGTGGGGGTTACCCACGCTAACAAAAAAAAAAAGAGAAAAAGCTGAAAAAAACAGTAGATATCGCCCACGGCAGATTGCAATTGCGGTTCCCTCTGTGTGGTCAATTTACAAATACACAAGCGCATGTCAGTGTGTGTATGTGTGTGTGTGTGTGTGTGTGTTGGTGTGGGTGTGTCTCTCTGTGTGTGTAATACAACATGCGCTTATTTAAGCATCATTTACATGTAGCTCTGCATGTGTGTGTTTGCTTAGCGCCTGTGGGTATGCAATGCATTTTTTCCGCTCTGTTGATTTGCATGCTTTTCATTTTCCACTCTCTATCTCTCTCTCTCTCATTGTTTTCTCTTGTTTTCACTCGTTTAATTAGTTTCATTTATGTTGATATTGCTTTAATTTGTTGTTCAGTTATGTACACAACACAATACAACAACAATAACTGCAACAACAACAACTTGAACAGCAGCTGTAAATATGCGAACTCAACAATAACTAAACTAAATTAAATAACAGAAACTATCATAGACAGTAGGCATTAGGCTAATTAATAACTAAATATTTAATTGAGAGCTGCACAGCGGCGAGCTCGAGTTTGTATTTGAATTTGATTTAGATTTTTGAATTTGAATTTCGATTTCAATTTGAATTTGAATTTTGCGGTTTGTATTTGAATCATTTGCCTAATGAAACTCTCAATAAAAACAACTACAGGAGCAAATTGCACGGGAGAAAATGGTCAGCGGCCGTGTTCAGATTCAGGTTTGGTATCACGCCGAGAGAAGCGAGTTGGTTGTCTCCCTCATGGCCGGCGATGATCTCGCTCATAGGGACGAGGCCTACGGACACGGCAATCTGCCGGAGGCGTATGCCAAGGTGCGCATCCTACCCAAATGGTGAGTGGACAAAATGCTAACAATTAATGCTATATGGATTCTAAATTTAAGTTATACATAAATTAAATTTCAAGGTAAACTCTTAAAGATATAAATTGTAAAATTTTTGGAGTTTTTGTAATATTATTTAAATTTTTTTTAGTTAATTTAATTTCTTACTCGCTTTGTAGCAAATATTGCATAAGCTAAAAACTTTGTAATGTGCCCAAGTTTTTTTATTTTGAATTTGAAATTTATAATTTAAAAATGTATGTAAATATATTTTTTAAATTATGTTTTACATTTTAATTTTTTTCTGCAGGTTAACATTTTTGAACTTTATTTAAAAATATGAATTTAATTCAAATTTAAATTTTAAAGGCAAATTTTTTTTTTAAATGTGCTTTAACCTGACTTTGACCAATTAAGTCTAGTTTTAATCATTAAAAAAATTTTAATAACTGACATCGGCTTAAATTAATTAAGTTTATTAATAATTAAAAAACCAAAAAAAAAAAACAAAAACAAAAAAGGAAAAACTAAAAATAAAATATCCCAATGTTTTTAATTTATAACATTTATATATTTTTTTAAATCATTTTTAAATTTTTAAAATTTTTTTTCCTGCAGTTTTATAGCTTTGAGTCTTATTTAAAAATTTCAATTTAATTTAAATTTAATTTATAAAGGCAACTTTTATATTTTTAAATGTATTTCTGTTTAATTTTTAACATTAACAATTTGCACTTATTTCTGTTAATGCTCATTTTAATGATTGAAAAATTGTTATATTTGACGTTGGCTTACATTAATTTAGTTTATTAATAAGACAACAAAAAAACAAATGAAAATAAGACAAAAAAATAAAAAATATTTAAATGTTTTATATTTATAACATTTATATATATTTTTTAAATTATTTTTTACATTTTTATTTTTTCCTGCAGTTTAATATTTTTGAGCTTAATTTAAGAACATAAATTCAATTCAAATTTAATTTATAAAGACAACTTTTCTATTTTTAAATGCATTTCAATATGATTTTCACATTTACATTTAGCATTTATTTCTGTGAGCTCTCCTTTTAATTATTAAATTTATATTGTTTATAAGTAAAACACATATGAAAATAAAGCTATTAAAAAAAAACATATCCCAATGTTTTTAATACGTTTAATGTAATAAAATTCTTTAAATTAAACCAAGTGTAATTTTACCTTAATATTTATTTATTTATATCAACAAAGAGCAGTTGACTAAAAGTACTTTTAAGAATTAAATTAATAATAAACGTTTTATCGCTGGTGCGAAAGTAATGCAATTTATTAATGAATAAATAATTAAAAAATATAAATAAATATATATTTCTCTCCCTCTCTTTGTATCTCTCTCTCTGTCCATCTCCTTCTCCAGTGGCGATGGCAGCGTGCAGCAGACGGAGGTCAGTCGCCCCACGCAGAATCCCATTTGGAACGCGACCCTGACCTTTGCCCATGTGAAGGCGGACAGTCTGATGGATCGCTACATAGACATCCAGCTGTGGGATCTGGTGCCGCACACCGAGTCCATCTTCCTGGGCGAGTGCAACATCGAGTTGCAGCAGGCGTTCCTCGACGACCAGGCCATCTGGTGTCGGCTGGAGGATCCCAAGGGACTGCGCGGCATCAGCATCTCCAAGTCGCCGAGTGTCTCGCCGCGGGGCTCGATTGCCGCCGGTGCTGGGGCGCCATGTGGTGTGGGTCTGCTGCGACGGGACTACAACATGCAGCGTTCCATATCGGATGAGGTGGACTCCATTGGGGATGGGGCGTCGCTGTTGCATCCAGATCACGCGTATATAGCCGGCTCGCGACGCGGCTCGTCGCAGTCGGAGACGATGGAGGTGGAGGTGTACCAGCTGGGTAAGGACTTCTCGCGCTCATTGCCGGGATCGCGTCGCTCGAGCTTCCAGGATGCCGAGAAGCAGCGGCTCGAATCGGAGGACGCGATGGCCACACCGCCCACCTCCTATTTGGTGGGCAGGCGTCGCTCCTCGGTGGCGCGTCGCGATCCGGATGAGATCCTGAAGTCCTTAAAAGCTGTGCGCGGCGAACTCGGACGCACCATGAGCCTCGGCACCGAGCAGCAGCACAACAACAACAGCACACAGCGCCGGGGATCCAGACGTAAGTAGCGATACCCGATACCTATATACCTATACTAACACCCAGAGAAAAAACTGATGGGAAATTTAAATGCAAACAAATTTAATTTTATATTTAAATTGGAAGCGTTTTAATATTCAACATAAAACACTTTGATTTAACTTAAAACTTACTTAAATATATAATTAATATAATTAAAAAGTGAAAATCAACTGTATTTTATAGTTGAAAAAATTCCAAAAGTTTAATAAAATATTATGTAAAAATCATTTTTATTCATATAATTTTTTTTATATTATTACTTTTGAATATTGTGGGAAAAAAATGCAAAATAAATATAAAAATATATTTTTTTTTAAATTTAATTTAATCATATTGAAATATTATATTTAATATGATATTAAAATGAACTTTTTGTATATTTATTTTATTTTATTAAACAATATTATTTTTTTAATATTGTAGTCAAGTAAAAAACTAAATATTATATATATTTTTTTTATGATCTATTAAAACATTTAAGTCTCATATTTTCATATTTAATCGTTAATATCTTTACACCGCAGCTTTGCTTGATTTAATTTTAAATCCTGAAATTGATTAAGAAATATGAACTAAAAAAAAATTTTTATATTTTTAGATCCTGAAATTGATTAAGAAATATGAACTAAAAAATAATTTAAAATATATATTTTTTATATAATTTTTAATCTAAAATTGTATATTTAATTTAAAATATTTTAAAACATATTTTTTAATTTTATTTATTTATATTAAAAATGTAAGTATATTTATAACATTTTTTAAATTAATTTATGTAGCTTAAAACTTTATTTTTAATTGAAAAATAATTTGTTTTTATATTTATTTTATATTCACATTGATTTTAATTGATTCCATTTCGATCAGAAATCAATAAACTTAGTTAAATCAAAGTGCACGCATTGAAATAAAGTAAAATTTTTCTCTGGGTGCTGAGAATGCGATAAATGTGATATTGATCCTTAGGGAAACTGATGGTGTTCTCTGTGTCTCAGACCTAACATACACTTGCTATCCTTCTCTCTCTATATTATATATATATATATATCTGTCTCTGTCTCTCTCGCTCTCACTCTCACTTGAACCTGCCTTGCTGTGTGTCTCTGGCTCACCTTATTAAAGCTATTGCAACTACATATAAACTATATACTTTAACTTATATACAAATCTATCTCTCAACTATTGCCTTGGCCTTTCACTATTTACAACTACTATGTCTATCTAATTTCTTTGCTCTTCCATCTCTCTCACACCTATTAGCCACAATATCGGTGTCGCATTATCAAAGCTTTGACACTCCCTACACAAACTGGACAAATCACACATATAAATGAAATCTTAGCAATCAAAATCAATAATTATACTTACTACTTTAAAAAATAATTAAATTTCAATTAAAACCAAACTAAATCAACAAGATTCTAACGAATGCACCTCAGACACTAAAATAACTAAATATATATATACTTATTTGCACGACTGTAAATCGCAATGAAATAAAATGCGAGTAGTCAAAAATAAAACCACAAGAAACTTCTATTATATTTTGTAAATTATACAAAAAGACAAAAAACCACACTGCAAATTCCGCTTGGCAGCATCAATGTTTATGTACACATAATTGCAAAATATTTATAAACCAATACCAACAACAACAACAGCAACAATAACAACAAAAGAAAGCAAAGCAAACTAAACACAAAATCAAATAGAAACCAACTCACCAACTCACTGGTAAGAATGCAATGCAAAATTCACTTTTGTTTGCGTTTTGAGTTACTTTGTCTCTGTTTTCTGCTTGCCACACACATTTTTGGGGCAATTTAGAAAATATATAATGCTCGTCTTCTTCTTCTAGTTGCATGCCACTTAATTAACACACACTTTCACACACAATTTACTTGTTTATGTGCACAACAAATTTTCCTCAATTATCTCGTTCTCTCTCTTACATATTTGTTGCCATCTTATTAAGTCACGCACACACACACACACACACACAGGTTAATCCTGTGTCGCGGCAAAAGAATAAGAAAAAGTCACGAAAATTCCCAGGACACATGAACAAAAACTTTTGATGCCATCATTTGGTTGGGCTTATTTCAGCTTATTGCTGCTATTTGCACAAAGCACAGCACAAAGCACAAAGGCGGCCTCAACAAATTTTATTTAAAATGCAAAGCCACACACACATAGACACTCTCACACACACACACACACACATATGTTACAGACTGCCACGCCTTATTACCTGTTGTTGACTGACAACTGACTTGACTTGACGCCCGCCATAAAACCCTTCAACGCCAGAAATAGCTCAACCTTGAAATTAACTTTTAAAATATATGAAAAATGGGCGCATCACAAATAAGTATGGAAAAATAAAGCGAAACAATGCATTGAAGAACAAACGAACAGAAAATAAGGCTGTAGAGCAAATAAAGAGAGAGCAATGATTGATGTGCCACTAACCAGTCGTTAAATATGAAAATCCGCTGCGGCCTCTACTCCTTTTTCTACCAACTACTTTACTATCTGCTCGTATACCTTATTTCACTTGCAACTAGCAATGTACGAAAAACTTAAAATTTTCACTCTATATTCTTTGATGTAACGATGAAAATCATTCAGTGCTCATGGTAAAACTGAGCTTTTTGCAATTGCGATTGTTTTAAATATGCCAAATAAATATCTTGTATTAATATCTATCTATTAATATCTATATTAATCAATATTTCGAAACTTTTTAAAGTCGTGTTTTCCGATTTTAGAATACATCCATACTTTGTAGGGTTCCGACATTACCCAAGCTTAAATTCTTCCTTGTAATACTCCTACTTCTTATTCCAATATATCATTTTCACTTATGCTCATTTTTCAAATTCCTTCTTCCGCCACTGCAAATCCAACTTCTACCCCTTTATTTTTTTTTATTCCTGTATACTCCAACTCCTAATTCTTAATTTTCCAAATTTAGTGTCCCAATTTACCCCTATTCCAAATATAAAAGTTTTTACTATTCCACCAAGTACTCCTACTATTATTTCTTTAAGTACTTCTGCTCCTACTCTACTCAAAGAACTTCTTCTGTATTTATATTTGATACTACTCCCTCACACCTATTACTCTTTCTACTTATATGTTCGCTTCTACTCCCATTTCTTGTGCCACCTTTTTTCGTTCTGAATGTCCTACAGTTACTCCTACTCCTATTTTGAATCCTATATCCACTCCTATATCTACTCTTGTTTATACTCCTATTCCTACTACTCTTCCTAAAAATAATATTACTACTTCTTCAAATCCATTCTATCTATTCTATTTTTATTCTATATTCTACATTTACATCTGTTTCGCTGTCTACTACTTTTAATCCCACACCTACTCCTCTTTCTACTCCTAATCACATATTTCCACTCCCTCGCTGACCGCGTGTCCTTTTATAGCTGCTACAAATGTCCACAAATCGAGTGTCTTCCTTATTAAATCTAGTGCCAATTCAGCAAGTTTGCTGACTTTGCTTTCAATATGTTTCGCCTCTGCTTTCTTCACTTTAAGCCGCTTTTCGTGCATCTCCCGCTGCTTTAACACTTAACGCACATTCATATCCGGCCAACACACACACCCACACACACACCCACACACACCCATACACCCACACCCTTACACCCGCAAGGACTTTTGCCAAAGTTTATTTGACATTTATTTTATTTTTGGTTGATGGGCCTTGCGAAAAAATATTTGAACTTTAACCATAATCCTTTTTGCCTCAAACAAAATGTTCGCAGCGTGCTCTGTGTGCGCTCAATTGATTGAATGATTGATTGACTGATTGTGCCCGCTGATAATACAGACTTCACCCTCACTCCAAGTCTTCCTCTGTCTCTCTTTCTCTCTCTCTGATTTGCTGCTGGTTAGCAAAAGTTTTAATGAAGCATGCCTGTCAAATAATTACGCATATCACGTATACGCAGCAGTAACCGAAAATACTTTTATATTATTTATGAATAAAATTACATAAATAATATTCAAGTATTTTTGGAGAGAGCAACTTATTAAACAGGCAGAAGAAATGATAAAACAGCAACCACTGAAATGAGTAAAATCAGTTGATAAAAATGTGTTACGTATACGACGCGTGTGAAACTCACCAAGTAAAAAATCGACAAAGAAATTAAATATCACCAGGCAGTGTTCGCACATGAAGTGTCCATGCAAAAGACTCGTTATTATAATTGCAATGCGTGCAAACATAAAAGTCAAAGCAGCAGCTTTGCCTCTGGAAAGGAATGAAGAAATGAAGAAACGGATATTATTAAATACCTTTCTCACCTCAAAACCGTTGGCACAATGTCCATGATAATGGACCCGGCCAAATGAATGCTGCTGCTGCACATCGTTATGAACAGAATCATGGCAACGAGTTGCGGCATCCTTCGTTTGATAAAATTGAGACTGAAGCCAAACAAGGCTGCCACAAATGCATTACAAGTGAGAACAACACGACGATGCAGAAACTTGAGCATTAATCCGGTTGAAACACAACAGAAGAAGACACTGCCTGCCAAAATAATGCCATCGGTATAGTATAAGGGCTTTCTCCAGCAATGGTAATCATCCGCTGTCGTGTGGTTGTATTTGTGGCAATAATCAATTGACTCACAAAGGATTACACCCTCTAACGACGAATAATGACGCATTTTGGTGAACCACAAGGCGAAGCCATTGCCCCTGAGAAATAGACATTTAGTTAATTTGACAAACAAAAGGCATCAAAACTCATAATTGGTAATAGCTTGTGGAAATCTAACTATTATTATTTTTAACTTATACCCAGAATCATAAGTTTAATAATTAATTATACATGTCAGGAGCTGACATGTTTTATTTAAGTACAGTTAACCAAAATTAATGTAAAAATTAAATTAAAAATTTAGTATTTTAATTAAGTATATTACATTATTTTTACTTTAAGTTTTAATTTAATTTTTAGTTTAATTTTTATTTTAATTTTTATTTAATTTTTAATATAATTTTTATTTTAATTTATACTTCAATTTTTACTTTAATTTTTACTTTAATTTTTACTTTAATTATAGTTTTTATTAAAACTTTAATTTTTACTTTAACTTTTACTTTAATTTTGCTTTAATTTTGCTTTAATTTTTACTTTAATTTTAACTTTAACTTTTACTTTAATTTTGCTTTAATTTTTACTTTAATTTTTACTTTAATTTTAACTTTAATTTTAACTTTAATTTTAACTTTAATTTTTACTTTGATTTAAACTTTAAGTTTTAATTTAATTTTACTTTAATTTTTACATTAATTTTGGTCAAACTGTACTTAGTTGACATTAAATAAATAAATTAAAATGTGTGAGTTTTTGTCATGTCTAAATTAAGATTTAATATTTGAATTTTAGCTGAAAAGATAAAATATTTATTTAAAAATTAATTAAGTTGAAAAACAATCTTTTAACTGGTCTTAAATTTCTTTTTCTAATTTTATTGAACTTATCTATGATTCCTATTTTTTATGTATATTTTTTGCTAAATATAATAAAATATATTCACCATTTTCATTGTCAAAATAATTATGTAAGTATAAAGAAATGTAGTGTGCTTTGCAGCATACTCACACAGATGAGAAGCCGCTGAGAATGATGGTAATCTGTACAAATGGCGTTAGATAGGGTCTACTAACGATCATGTACAAATCCTCCCAGAGGCGCGTAACAAAACGTCTCGACTGTGAGAGTCTTGCGCCCAAATGCGGCTGTGTGACGCTGGTCACGCCGTAACTCTCTAAATCCCTCTTGCGATTGCTCAGACAGAGGCGATTCAGTGTGTGGTAGGCGCCATCAGAGTCGCCCTTGGAGAGCATAAACTTGGCCGTCTCCGGCAACGACCACATGCAACCAAGGGCAATGACACCCGGCAAACAATGGGCCAACAAACTGAGTCGCCAAGCGCGCACATCAAAGTCTCCCATGCTCCACATTACTGTCATCAACGGTCTCATTAAAGTAGCCAAAGCTGTCAAAAATATGCATACTATATAGAAGAGAAATTGAAGAATTCTCCAACTTACCTGGCATATACATCGTACCAAGCGCCACAGCATGGGACGTGAAATTAACGACGCGTGGTCGAAATGCAATTTTCGTGTACTCCGTAATATAAGTCAAGCTGTTGATAGCAGCACCCGAAATGCTGTGAAATTTAAATCAAAAACAATACAAACAAATATCAAAAATATATAAATCTAATCATATCAACCAGAATCCTGTCAGAAATCTTCCAAAGAGAAACAAATAATAATTGGGCATGAATGCCGTAACAAATGTCGTGATCAAGGATAACGCCAGCGAATAAATCACCATAGTTCGTCGTCCAATTTTGTCCGTCTTATAGCCAGCATAGGGCGAGGATAAAATTAGGCCCACAAAGGCGGCAATCGTCAACATTGAGTGCTGGGAAACACTTAACTGAAAGTCACATTTAACTGATATGGACAGCAGATTAATGCCCATCAATTCGTTGTTCAGATAGAGCAGGATCATGGCACAGGTAAACATCATTAACAACTGTATGCGTCCAAATCCTATAGAAGAACAATCGTATCTCCAACTGAGAATATATCTAACCGAATAATACTTACCGATGAGCTCCAAAACATCGTCAATTTCAGTTTCGCTCATGCTCTTTAAAAGTTTATTTAACAAAATACAAAAAAAATTAAAACAGAATTTGATAGAATTTCAAAAGAATTATTGACAACTATAAAAAGTATTTATATTGATTTTATAATAATTGCATATATATTTTACAAATACATCGCTATCTGAAAATTACATTTATACAAGGGTATCTACAATAAATAAATAAATAATAAAGCTAAAAGATTTTACCGCTTAACTCTAAATTTGGTCTTCAAACGAATTCTGGTTGGAAATAATTACGCATATCACGTATACGCACAGTAGCCAAAAATACAAATACATTTTTCGTCTGCTTATTACAGATGTAGAAACAATGTCAATATGGCAACCACTGCAATTAAATAATCATAATAAATAGAAATATAAATAAAATCAAAAGAAAAACTTACCAATTACTACAAGCACAAATAGATTGAAAGTAATCAAGCAATAATCGTACAGAAAGTGTCCAATTAAGCTGTTGGCTATAATGACCGCAATACGTGCAAACATGAAGGCCAAACTGATAGCCTTACCTCTGAAAAGGTTAAGTAAAAAATGGAAAATAAAATAATTTTAAACTTAATCATATTAAAAATGCCCACCTCAAATACGTGGGCACCATGTCGGCAATGGCAGAAGAGGCCAGTGTTATGGTACTGGTGCACATCGATATAAAGACCACCATGGCCACTAGCTGCATTATCTGATGCCTGACAAGATTAAGACTCAGTCCACCAATGGCCGATATGACCGAGTTAATAAACATAATTCTGCGTCGACTTAAACACAAAAGCAACACGGTAATCCAGACACAAGTGCACAGTGCGGAGATGCCCAGGATAATGCCTTCTGCATATTTGATGGACTTGTTGGTACACGTTGTTTCGCTGGGTGTTGCATCGACATCCTTCAAATGATCGCACATGATTCTCTCATTATCAGACAGAAGATGGCGAATTTTAACGAACCACAAGGCAAAGCCATTGCCGCTATTAAAAACAAGATAATAAAGATTTTAAAATGTATCGTATAATATGATCTTAATTAAAAAAAAAAGATATAAAATTAACAAGATTTAAAAGTCAGAAAATAACTTTTGTTTTACATTTTTAAAAGTAAATCTTATATTTTAAAATATACCAAATATTGAAAATAATAAGCCGAAAAATATTTTTGTATTAAAATTGAAAATAAGAAATATTCTATGACTAGCTAAAATTTAATATTTATTTTTAATTCAATTAATTTTATTTTGTTATAATTCAGACTCAATTATGAATTTTATATGTAAGGTTGATTGATTTGAATAAAAAAACAGTTATGAAATTATTGTTCTATAACTTTTAGTTTTTAGTTCCAATTTTTATAATACAAATTTAAAAGTATCTTAAATATTTTAAAAAATTCCAAAGTTGAAATAAAATTGAAAAATATTTTTTTATTTAATTATGAAAATTAAAAATAAAATATTTCTATGATTTAAATTTATTATTTATTTTTAATTTATAAAATATTATTCAGACTTTAATTTTTAATTTATAAAATACTATTCAGACTCATTTAAAAATTGTATATCTAAGATTTGTATTTATTTTATTTTTAAATATAAAATTGTATATCTAAGATTTGTGCATATTCTAATTATTTTTTTTATATTTAATTTTTTAACTAGTTATTAAAAACATGTTATTTAGTACAAAGAACTCAACTCACACAAAGAAATAGCCGCAGATAATGCAGGTGATGATCAGCAAAGGTTTCCAATAGGGCGGCCTGAGCAAAGGCAACGTTTCATACCACAAGCGATAAAAGAAATTCGATTCCTTCGCAACAGGAACTTGAATATTTGGCTGCGTTACACTGGTCACTCCAAGACTCTCCAAACTCTGTTTGCGATTGTACCGACAGAGGCGATTTAGGGCCTTATAGGCACCCTCAGCATTTCCCTTGGAGAGCATAAACTTGGCAGATTCTGGCAACACCCAGAAGACGATCAGTGAGAGAATGCCTGGTGTCAGACTGAGCAGCATGCAAAGTCGCCAGACACGCACATGAAAGCTGCCCATGCTCCACAGTACAGTGTGCAAGGGATCAAACAAATGCGCCAGAACTAGAATACTAAAATAATTTAAGAATAAATATAACAATTAAAAATACGCACGTGGCACAAGAATTGCGGATATAACCACGGCGTAGGTGAACAAATTGGCCATTGTGGGACGGAATCGAATTTTTGTATACTCCATTAAATAGGTAATCGCATTTGCATTGATGCCAGAGAGACTGCAAAAGTTGAAGACTGCTTAAAAAGTCATTAAAAGAAATTCGACATACCAACAATAGGCCAGCCAGAAACCGGAAAAAGAGAAAGCAATAGAATAGGGGCATGGCCAATGAAATAATCGATGCTGTCAATGCCAGCGACAATGTATATAACATCGATTTACGTCTGCCGATCTGATCCGACTTGTAACCCGTGTAATGAGAGGATATAATCATGCCCATAAATCCAGCACTAGTTAACAAAAACAATTCGGTGTGAGTCAAATTGAACTCGCAGGCAATCGATAAGGCCACAATACTGATGCCCATTATTTCATTAACCACATAAATCATGGTCATCGCGCAGCCCAAAAACATCAACAGCTGTGTCCAGCCAAAACCTAAAGAAAATCCATTAAAATAATTCGCGTTTAGATCAAAAACAATTGCTTACCAATCAGTTCCAAAACAACATCTACATCTGTGGACATGTTAACAACAAATTTCCATTAAACAGTATTAATTTCCACATTTTGTTTACGTTACTTCATTGACACACATTACAAATCAGTTTCAAAAAAACATCTGAGCAAATTATTTTGAGAAACTTTCCGATGGCTTTTCCGATGGTAAACAAGTAATGAGTATGAAAGAAACTGTAAAGGTAATTTATAAATATTTATATCAAGTATACGCCGCATAGCCGACCTACTTAGCATGATAACAACGAATGCGTTGAATGTGACCAGGCAATTCCATTTCAGTGTGTAGCCCACAAATAAACCAGCACATAAGACTCCAATGCGACCAAACATCATGCCCAGGGCAATGGCTTTAGTTCTGAAATACATTTAAGACTGAGGCTTAATTCAAATATCCAAATCCATTAGGATTATAATTTTAAAAATTTGAAAGAATAATTATTTATTGTGTTAAAAAATTAAATTAAAATAAGTTAAAATTTTTAAATAAGTTTTGGTATTTTTGGTATTAATTTCACATATTTTATAACTTCAATTTGTATCTATATACACTAATGGCCAAATTAAAAAGTACACTCTTTGTTTACTATACAAGCTTTTGTAAGTCAAGTCTTCACAGTAAAAAAATATATTTGGAAAGGTCGTTTAAATTCTGTTTTGAATGATGCAACTTTCCTTAACCCATTAAGTACCCATTGAAAATTTTGAATTTAAAAAAAGTGTATTTTTTTTTAAATTGTTTCCTCGATTTTTTACAAATAATAATTTGAGGCAAAAAATTCTCCAAACAGTTCAAAGAGTGACTGCAAAAAAAAATTGTCAAACATATTTTTGCTAGTATTTTTTATAATATTTTTAAAAAGCACTTATTGTGTAAAAAGTAGGAAAAATTGGTAAAAAAAAATAAATCAATTTTAGAATTTTTAAAAAATTATAAAAAAAAACATGCAAAAATATTTTTGAAAATTTTTGTTTGCACTCACTCTTAGAATTGTTTGAAGAATTTTTTTGATTCAAAATTTTTTGTGTCAAAGTTCAGGAAATTGCTTAACTTTTTTGTTTATTAAGATATTTCAACCAAACTCACAGATTGTATGTTTGGACTGTCTCTTTAATTCTTGGTCAAAGTCGTGTTACTATATCATATAGTATAGGCAGTTCTGAGTAAAATGTCTTCTATGATTTTTAATTAAAAAGGGAAGCTCTTTAATAATTTTATGATTATTCGTATCAATAATATGAATCAAGATTTATTTTTGTCAAATCAAATCAAAAAATTATCCGTTTATCGACCATTATTTATCCGTTTAATTATATTGAACTCACATCTCTTGTCTTTAATCCCCGTTTAACTCACCTCAAACGAGTGGGTATCACATCCAGGAGCACAGATAATATTAATCTTAAGCTACACAATGGTGGCACCGTCAGAAATACAAAACACGCAACCAGCACATAATTTATCGTCACAAAGTTGAGCAAGAAGCCCGCAAGGGTGGAGATTATCGCAAATGCCAAGACAATAATCTTGCGATTGAGACAAATCAATAGAAGGCTGATCAACATAAACGTGATCAAGCAAAAACCGCCGTTAAATATTTGAAATAAGAGAAACTCCGTATTCACTTCGCACTGAAAAAAACAAAAGATTTAAGGCTAATAATTAAGAAAGCTTACATGCACATACCGCTGATATAACTTTCGTTTTATTTAAGGCATCGCTGGCTTCGACCAAATCACAGAGTATCATTGGTTCGTGCACATCTTCCTCCATTTTGAGTATGCGCGGCAGCCAAACGGTCAGACCAAAGCCCCTGTAAATAAATAAATACGATGAATACAGAAAAATATAAAACAAATAGTAATAAATTAATCTAATAATATTACGGATATTTTAACATAATCTGACATCGATTTCTTTAACAATTTATAAAAAATAACTACACCCAGTGAAATAAGTATATGTGGATGAAGTTATAAAAATGTTTTAATGCAAAAAAACTCTTCAAACAATTCTAAGAGTGACTGCAGAAAAAAATTTTCAAAAATATTTTTGTTAGTATATTTTATGATATTTTGAAAATCCTAAAAAATAAAATTTTAACCCGTTTTTTCTACTTTTAATACAAAAAGTGTCATTTTAGCAATTTTCAAAAAAATCATAAAAAATACTAACAAAAATATTTTTTAAAATTTTTTTTTGCAGTCACTTTTCGAACTGTTTGAAGAATTGTTTTGCATAAAAAGAAGTTTTGTAAAAAATTGAGGAAAAAAGTAGAAAAAAAACACATTTTCAAATATTCTAAATTTTCCATGGGCCAAAGATATTTTTGTGTCATTCAAACGGAATTAAGATGATAGGATTATTTTAAAAAATCTACATCAAATCTTTTGTGTTAAAAGTATATTTATTTCCCTGGGGTAGTTTTGAAGGTTGAAAAATTAATTTAAATAGTTTTGATAATGTCTAAAATGTGTAATATATAATATAATATATAAAAACAAACCCACGTGGCAAATTCGAAGAACAAAATGGCAATAGTGAGCAGCATGTGTCGCAGATAAGTTCCCTGCAGCAATGGCTTCGTTTCTATCCACATGCGGAACAGCAGGCTGTTGAAGAAACACTTTTAATTGGGCTCCAGAAACTTATTACTGAGATACCCACAATCTGTGTTGTACAAAGGAATCGTCGCGTGTTCGCGACTGTGTCAGAGATTTAATGCCCAAACTCTTGAGGGTCACATCCTTGCCCTTGTTGTAGCGACAGCACTTTTCCAATACCTCCAAGGCCTTTTCAATCTCATTGATGGACATGTAAAATTTAGGACTCTCGGGCATGAAAAAGATCATGATCCAGGAAATGACACCAGGCAGCAGATTGACAATCATGAGCACACGCCAACTGGTTAAACCATAATTGCCCGAGATCATGAGGCGCACATTCAAGGGCATTAACCACAGGGCCATAACTGAGGAACAAATAACAGCTAAGTTCTGTACACTGATAACAAAAAAGCTGGTCTTCAAATTTAGAAAGATAACAAGAAAACTTTAATAGACTCCAAACTGAACAGTTTTAACATAAATATCTTTTTATTTGCAAAATTTTGTAAACTTAAATTCTTTTTACTTCATTTTTATTTAAAGGAAAACAATATTTGTTGTTACGATTATATTCAAAATTTTAACTTCACTAGTAAAAAAAATACACTTTCTATTTTTTTCAAGACCTATTTTCTAGAAAATACGTTTTACTATATTTTCATCTCAGAAAATTGTTTTAATTTAAAAATAAAATATTCTTTTTCTTTGACGAATTTTTTAAACTTTAATTCTTATTATTACAAAGTTCCTGTTTATTAAAATGAAAACATATTTTTTTTAAATGCATACCTAAATTTAACTTCAATGACTACTTTTTTTTGGATCAAAATTCTTAGTTTTAAGATAAAAGCATTTGGTCAAAAAAATACGTCCTAAAAATAGCTAAATCTTCTTGTTTGTAAGACCTTTAATTTTTTTATTTTATGTATTTTCATCTCAGAAAATTGTTTTACTTTAAAAATTAAATAATTATATTAATGATTTGCTATTATTTTTTGTCAGATTAATCTCTTTTTAAGACCTTTAATTTTTTTATTTTCTGTATTTTCAAATAAAAAAAATTGTTTTACTTTAAAAATTAAAAATTTATACAAAGAATTATTTTTATTTTTTTGACAGTGTACAGAATTTTATTATTTTAAATTGTTTTTAAGACCTTTAATTTTTTTTATTTTCTGTATTTTCTTTTCTAGCAGTTGTTTTACATTAATAATTAAATATTTATGTTTATCAATTATTAATTTTTTTTTCTGCAGTGTAGCGCATTTTGATAGTTTACTTACGTGGCACATAGATCATGCTAATGCCAAGGGCATAGCTTACCAGGTTAATGACCATGGGACGCAGCTTGATCTGTGTAAACTCACTCATGTAGGTGAGCACGGTTGGACCTGGACCTGTAAGACTGCCATATGGAAATTAATTTTCCCCTGCAAAATGGCCATTGCAATACTTACAAAATGCTCATAATGAAGCGCATGACCAGAAACGACCAATATTCGGGCATTAAGGCCGAAAGCAATGAGCCCACCATGGTCAGCATCGATGTGATGAGTATCAACTTGCGCCTGCCAATTTCATCCGACTTGTAGCCCATATAGTGACTCGATCCGACCTGGGCTAGGAACACAGCTGTCATCAGCCAGGACATTCGATGCTCATCGATCTCAAAGTCACAGCTCGCCGCCACCGAGACCAAACCCAATCCGAACTGTTCGTTCGACACGTACATTTGCTGTGTGGCACAACTGAAGAAAAGGATATACTGCAAACGGCCAAAGCCTGTCGAGAAATTAGCACAATCCTTTGATTTATTTAAATATCCTTATGCTTACCAATTGCATTTAATACGTCTTCAACACTCACTTCAGCCATCGCCTACATACCTTTGAATTACTATACTATAATTTATATATTTATTATATTTTTGTATTTTATTTGTATTTATTTCAATAAACTCGTAATTTTGAAGTTAATCCCAAATCAATCAATTTACACTCGCTCTGGTACTGAGGATTCATAGCTGATACTAATAGGACCCCAATATGCTTTTTAGTCAATCCATAGAGGTAGTCCTGACCATGTTCTATCAACTTCCTCCAGGATTTGTCCAAGTTTTGCGTAGATTTTGGCAAGGAACAGTTTTTTCTCTATTTTTAAGCAAAAAGTGCCTTTTTTCAGTTTAAAAAAAATTATAAAAAATACTAGCGAAGAGACATTTGAAAAATTTTTGCAGTTACTATTTAAATTGTTTGAAGAAACGTTTTGCATCAAAACATTTTTTTGAAAAATCAAGTAAAAAAGTTTAAAAAGTAGAAGTTTACAAAAATTCCAAATTTTTAGTGGGTACATAATGGGTTAAGGAAAGCTTAGCATCCTTCAAAAGGAATTTAAACGACCTTTCGATTGATGCCAAACTTAACATGAACTTAGTTCAAAATTTGAGTAGAATTAAATTTAAAGGGTGCCAAAATACTTTTTGACAACTCTTTGTCCTGAACCACGGACTCACTGACAGGACAGGACTCAACGTGTAGGCCAAACGGCTAAGCGTAGAAAGATGAAATTTTCACACAACATAGATGAGTTAATTTCATCGCCCAATAAGACGGCGCTTTGGAAAACTCGACCTAAAAGTGGGTCAAATTCAGTGTCAAAGGTCAGAAAATTGCAGAGTATGAAAAACTTCTTTGTTTCTTAAGATATCTCAAGCAAACTCACAGATTACATATCTTACATTCTGGCCAAATTTAAACCAATTTGGAATTCATATATCATATATATGTCATATCGGTTACAAATTAACTTCTAGAATCAATTATAACTGTATAAAGTAAGTTTTTTTATAGCTATATTATATTTATATTTTTTAACATTATTTAGCACGGGCAAAGCCGTATAAAACAAGCTCTTATATGCTGTGTAACATTTCCTACACAGAAAATTTCTGAAAATATAATAATATGAAATACCCATAGCATTTTTTCTAAACCTAGTTATATGTACCATCCAAATATTACGTATACGCAGTGTCTGTTATTTAGCTGTTATTTTGCATGTTTGTTTTGTGCTAATTTTGTGCATTAACTTCTCCCTAGACTAGAACTTAAATTTAGATATAGAACTCGTAACTCTCTTCAAATTTCGCGCAGTAACAACTTTGGTACTTTGAGTTGGAGTTGTGAATTCAGTTAAGCGACATTTGTGCTCATTATTATATTTATTTTGCTATGCATATTTTGCTGATCTGTTGGGTTTGCCTTTGGTCCCTGCAGGTGCTAGTCGCGTGGGACTGCCCAGTGGTCCCAACAGTCGCAAGAGCTCCATCCTCGATCTGTCGCAGCAGCAACAACAGCTGCAACAGCTGCAGCAGTTGCAGTTGCAGCAACAACTGCAGCTGCAGCAGCATCAGTTGCCCGTGGGCGTGGGCAACAACGAGACCAGTCCACCGTCCGACGATGAGGACAAACGCTTTCGTCCACGCTGGAAGGGCTCGGGCAGCCAGCTGCCGCCGCAGAGCGCCAAGCAGGCATTGTCCAGACTCAAACAGGCCGCCTCAGTCTCAAATGTGGCGCAGGAGAAACAGAGTCAGTTACTGGGCAGCAATCTCGGCGATGGCAACCAACAACAACAACAACAACAGCAACAGCTGCGCAAGGCAGCATGATTAACCTGCGCAGTCAGGAGACATTCTCAGCAGCTGGACAGCGCAAGAGCAGCGTCTACCAAGCGACAGAAACTCAGTCTCAATCTCAAATGCAACGCAAGGGCAGCATGTATGTGCATTCCTCCAGTGAAACGCCGCCCATGGGCACGCCCACGCGCAAGGGCAGCGTGTATCAACGTCCCAGTGTAGACAGCAACGAGAGTCCACAGCGCAAGGGCAGCATCTATCTGAGCAGCAGCAACGAGAGTCCGCAGCGCAAACAGAGCGTGGCCGCCATCACGGGCAGCGAGTCGAGCTATGGTTTGAAGCTGGGACCCTCGCAGATCCATCCCAAGGGCTATCGCCTGACCACGGCTCGCTATGGCGAGCTCAAAATGGGCTTTGTCAAAATCAAAGGCAATGTCGAGGTGGAGGTGAGTAGTCCTCAATGAATCCTTATTAAATCCTGTACAGCTGCAACTGAAAATAAAATAGTATGAAGCAGTTTTAATTGATTTAGATTAGAAAAACATTATTAAATCGATCTTTTGATAATTGATTAATCAAATTTATATTGATTTTTAAATTAAGCATGATTATTTTCAATTGCCTTAATAATTCACATTTATTATTGTAATATAACTTAAGCTCATGAATTTTCAAGATTTTTTGAAATATATATAATTTCCAAGTAGATTTTTAAACATATATATTAGAATCTAGTTTATTGTGCTTGGAATGATATTTAAACAATGTAAATTTCATTTGCAACGTATACTTATTCTAATTTAATAAATTCTTTAGTTGTCTAAATCTTTTTTAAATAATAAATATTATTTTTAAATATAATATACAAATAATTTGTTGTTTTTGTAATATTTTTTCTAATTTAAATAAATTTTTAAATAAATTTTTTGGGGTTTTTAAATAATATATATAATTTTTAAATACTATATATAAAAAAATGGTTATTTTATGTAGTTAGTATTTTTTATAATATAAATAAATTTTTAAATCATTTTATTGTGCTTAATATTATCTTAATAATTATAAAAAATTTATCAAAAATAAAATATAACAAAAATTAATAAAATGAATCATTTTTAATCAAAATCTTACCTCGATCTCAGCTGATTTGTGCACGGAATATCGTCAATGCGGACTGCGAGACGCCGCCGGACACGTACGTCAAGTGCTACATCAAAGATGGCGATCGGCTGCGGCACAAGAAGAAGACGCGCGTGGTGCGGCATGCGGCGGAGCCCTTCTACAAGCAGACCATCAAATATCAGGTAAGAGCTGACAATGACGATGGCGATGACGATGATTGCAAAATGGTGACAGCACACATCGCGTATGTGGCTGATGTCGATGTTCTGCCTGTTGCGGCGATGGTAATGCGATTAAATGTGGCAAGTGGCCAATTTGAAGCGCACGAAAGGACAGAGCACAGTGGGACCGTTGATCATTTTCTGTTACAGAAATCAACAAATTTTAAGACCAATAAAAATAAATTATTTATTATTTTAAATAATAGCTAATAACTTTAAAGCCCGTTTTTTCAATGTCTAAAATGTATAGAAATTACTGTCAAATTTTAAATTATATCTTAGATACAGATATACATTGAAAAAACGGCCCTATAAACTGAAAAAAAAATAAAAAAAATTTAAAAAGAATTTGTTACAAAAAAATTTATTTGAATTACGAAAAACAATTTTATTGAAATGTTATATGTATTATTAATATGTAATTTCTGTTTTTCCACAATTTTGAACTCTTATAGCTTTGTAAATACTTATTTAATTTTGACTTAGAAAATCTTTTTAACTATTATTCAACCTGTAAATTGATTATGCATTTAAACCAGCGGTGGGCACACATGGGCGCTAGCGGCTGCTTCCTACTTTATTTCTGCCTATTCGACGTTAGTTTGTTGTTTTTCAGATTTCGTGCCCATCGCTGATTTAAACTTTGATTATTTAGACAATTTAAATATTTTAGGAAATATTTTAATCTTTTTAAGCTTTTAAATAATTTTGTTTATTATTATATTACTTAGTGCCACAGAAATCGCTTTCGCTTAAATTTGCATGAAATTTAAGTGAAATTCAAGCGAAAGCGATATCTGTGGCACCCCTGATTATTTCTGTATTGGGATATATTAACTGTAAAAGTAGTGTATTTAAGTTAAGTATCTTAATTTTTCATAAAATTAAAAACCTATGCATAAAAAGTGTGCAATATTTGGTCAAATTGCGCCACAGTGCAGCGGAAGCAGCCACTGTTGGCTTCGTTGGTCAGTCTGATAGTCTGATATGGTCACTCAGTCGTGTATTTGCTTGCATATACAATGTTGCCAAGTAATTACGCACACTGAGTCAAATTAACGCAATTTGTATGCAAATAAACTTACACACTTTCTTTCTCCCTCTCACTCTCCCTCTCTCTTCTGTCTCTCTCACACAGAGTGCTGATGTGTTTGGACGGAATATTGTCATCATGGTGTGGCAGCGAATGGTGGGCTTCGAGCACAATCAGGGACTCGGCGGCACGGAGGTGAATCTGGACAAGGTGAACATTGGACAGCACATCAATGGCTGGTATCCGTTATTTCCCATGCACAGCTATGGCGGCTCGGACTCGGATAATTCTCCTTGACCGAACACGCGACAAAAACAACAAAAACATCAAACGACAACAAAAACAATAATAAAATTGAAATGCATAACACCAAAATTTAACGATATGCGAATACTACTTACAACTTAAAGCTCAATTTGTTAGTCAATAAGTTTGTTTACATTATTAAAATAACCCTTAAAAGAGCTTCAGAGTGAGCGGGATAGAGATAGAGTGTGTGTGAAAGAGAACGATAGAGCTTTGTTTTGACTAAGATAGAGTACATTTTGTAGAGAGCACAATAATAATGATGAGGAAATCGAGAGTACCAGAAACATAAACAATACAAAAACAAATACAAATATAAATATAAATATAAATATATATATTTTTGCTTGTTGTTGTCATTGTTGTGTTTAAAGCTTGTTGTTGTTGTTGCTGTTGTGTTTGTACCAGGGAAAGTAACAATAAAATGCGAGAGGCAACGAAAGGCAGTTAAATAAATATAGTAAACTATATACATATATTATATATATTTCGTTATGTACAACTAAATGTTAGCTTAAATGTTCCGCTTATTAACCAAAATTTTAACCGCAATCTAAAACAAAGCAGCCAAAAAAAAACCGCAAAGGTTTCAACAACTGCAAAAAACTCCAAGCTAAACTTTTCTCAGTGTAAAATCACAACAAAAAAAACCTAATTAAAATGACAATCTTCTTATGTGTGTGTGTATGTGTGAACACGTGTGTGTGTGAGTGAGACTAAAGTGTGATTAAGACGAATTTACTGTAGTCATTTTTTGGTAGGCACAACACAACAGTTGAAAACTTTTAGCTTTTTTCTAGCCAACAAAAGAAACCCCAACACCCAACACCCCTAAAATTCAGCTTCAAAATTTGACTTTCAATAGGACAATCTCTTGGAAATCTCTTGACAATGTGAAAAAAACACACAAAAAAAAAACCAAAACTTATTCAACTTATTGACTCGGAGTTTCAAACTTGTAAAGAAAATTTCAAGTGAAAATCAGTAGAGAAAACTTTTCGAAAAACGAATCAAAACAAATTGTTAAAATATAGTATTTACTCATACTTGTGTCGTCATATTATAAATACACAACTAGAGTACTTTTTAAGTCACAACTTTTTACTACAAGCAAAAACTCGCTTAACTCTTTCTACCACGATTTGCGATGACTTTAAGCCATTTTCGAGCTACAGAATTATACTATCAAAATTCGATTTTCCCAGGTTAATCTTAAATGTTGCTTACTACAAAAAAATAAAAGAAAAACTATAGTTAAGAACTACTTTAAACCAATATCAGTGTTGTAACCTGCGAAAAACAACTGCTTAATTTACGAGTACCAGGGTAAAAACGAAAGGAACTAAGATATCAATCTCAGTGAAAGAGGAAAAAAAGTGTGAGAGAGAGAGAGAGAGAGAGAGAGAGAATGAGAAGAGAGCGAGAATGAAATTGAGAGTGAGAGCGAGCGAGAAAAAGGGAGAGAGGAATATCTAAATAATACATTTCTGTTCAAAACCAGGGACCGCATAATTTACTTGTTGATTTTTATCAAAATATTTAAAGTCATATTTTGTATACAGTCGTCGGATAAAGTATTTTGACAAAACTATAGTTAAAACTACTCATAATTTCAAATAAAATCATGTTAAGTTTGGCATCAATGGAATTTGAGTGATACAAAACTTTCCTAAACCCATTAGGTACCCTTTGAAAATTTTGAATTTTTGTAAAATTCTACTGTTTAATTTTTTTCCTCGATCTAAAACATAAAATGTTTTGATGCAAAAAGTTTATCTAAATAATTCTAATTACGGCAAACAAAAATTTTTCAAAAATCTCTTTGATTTTTTAATGATATTTTGAAAATTTCTTAAAAATACTATTTAAGCCACTTTTTGCTCCTTTTCCCACAAAATTTTTCTGAGATACTAGCGAAGAGAAAAAAGTCAAAAATGTCGACTTTTACAAGAATCCAAATTTTCCAATGGTTACTTAGTGGGTTAAGGAAAGTTTTGTGTCATTCAAACGGAATTTAAAGGACCTTTCCATTGATGCCAATCTTTACTTATAGTTAGTTCAAATTATAAGTATATTTTTAGCTTTAGGTTTGTCAAAATACTTTATCCGACGACTGTAGCTTTTGATTTAAGCAAAAAAATTATAAAATAATTTGAAATTTGTATTATAAAAGCTCAATATTTAAATGGAATGTCCCTATCAAAACAAAAATTGTGTTTGTTAAATTTTTGGTGTTTCCATTCACTTTTTTTTTTATATTTCTATAATTGAACTTAAATTAAAATTAAAATTTAGAATCATACTGTAATTTTTAAATAAAATTATTTCACTTGTTTTTTTACTTTAAAGGAGAGTTAAAAGAAGTTTTAAAAATAATTTAAAATAATGGTTTATTTTGTTTTAAGAATATTATATATTCAATTTTTCCAATTATCCTAAAAATTTAATCTTCTGAGTTCATTTTATTTAAGTTTTTAAAAAATTATTTTTGCGATTCCTGGCTAAAACTATATTATAAAAATACTCTTTAAATTTTGGCTGTTAGCTTTAGGCCGAAACTCTTATCGAAAACATATGAAACGAATATCAATATCGATAACGATAGAGATATCGAAAACGATAACGATAACTTAAAAAAAATTAATGGTTGTGCTAAGAGACGAAACTATTGTTGTAATCATTGTTGAAACTCTATTTTTCGGCTGTTCAGGCCAAACTGTAAACTGTTAACTGTAGGTACTATCAAAATACTATGAGTACTACCAACTATTGCTGTAACTGTAACTGAAACTTAAGTCTATTTGATCTATGCGATCTCTACTTTAACTATACATATATATATTATATTATATTTACTATTTATTACTATGATATTTAATACTGGTTGACAAATTAATTGTAATTGCAACGAGTACACTGTAAAAATAACACCATATCGACGTGTAGCGTTGAGGACAAGGGCTAGCAACGGGTTAAGGGTTAAGGGTTAAGGACAGCGCGCTTTAAAAGTGCCGTTTATGTGTGTGCGAGGGTGTGTGAGGGTGTGTGTGTGTGTGAGTGTAGCAAGGCTTAAGATTACACGAGTTTGTAGTATGATAACTTAACTTTAACAATTTTGTTAAACTATACTAAATATAAAGATACATATAGACAGATGTGAAAAATATGAATATATTATATACATACCATATACAAATATTATTATATTTAAATGTAGCAAGAACGGAAAAACAAAACAAATTACAACACCCACAACAATATGTATATCAAATTGAGTTTCAATAAACATACAATATTTATTTGGACTGCGGTGTTTAACAATTTAAAACAGTTTACTTCAAGTTTGAACAAATGATGACGCTGTGCATTAAGTGTGAGTATTTGCCACAAGATGGCGCCAGTTTTGTTTCAAAATATGAGTGACAGAGCAAACTGCCTTTGCGCAGGAACAGAGATAAAAACAAAACAAAACAAATTACAACACCCACAACAATATGTATATCAAATTGAGTTTCAATAAACATAAAATATTTATTTGGACTGCGGTGTTTCTCAATTCAAAACAGTTTACTTAAAGTTTGAACAAAAGATGACGCTGTGCATTAAGTGAGAGTATGTGCCACAAGATGGCGCCAGTTTTGTTTCAGAATGTGAGTGACAGCGCAAACTGCTTTTGAGCAGGAACAGAGATAAAAACAAAACAAAACAATTACAACACCCACAACAATATGTATATCAAATTGAGTTTCAATAAACATAAAATATTTATTTGAACTGCGGAGTTTCACAATTCAAAAACATTTTACTTAAAGTTTGAACAAAGGATGTCGCTGTGCATTAAGTGCAAGTATTTAGCACAAGATGGCGCCAGTTTTGTTTGCAATTGTGAGTGACAGAGCAAACAGCTTTTGATGGGTATTAATGTTCATATATTTTGTGACCTTTCCTTTGTCAACTCAACAACAGTTACAACACCACAACAATATGTATATCAAATTGAGTTTCAATAAACATACAATATTTATTTGGACTGCGGTGTTTCACAATTCAAATCAAATTTACTAAAACTTCAAACGAAAGACGACGCTATGCATTAAGTGCAAGTATTTACCGCAAGATGGCGCCAGTTTTGTTTCAAAATGTGAGTGACAGCGCAAACAGCTTTCTGATTGGCATGACTAAAAACAATCAGTTGAAACAGCAGCAACAAAGCAGTTCCACTTCAACTCACATAGCAGGCAGCTTTTATTAGGCCTCATACAAGCGAGTTTTAAGTCATTCTCAGCAAACACGTCAATTCAAATAGCAAACACATTTATTTTGTATTCAATCTTCCGTTTATTTTCGTTATTCTTTATTACATATGTTTGTCATGCTCATTTAAAATTGACCACTTTCACATATGACATCATTTGCCACTGCATTTCATAAACTGATTCCACACTTTTATGTAAAACATTATCGTCAGTTCTCTCTTTTTAATCAAGTGTCGGTCTGTCTGTGTTTTATCGGCATTAGTTTCTATATATATATAAATTATATAAATTTAAGAATTTTGGAATTATGCGTATTTAAATTCACTTAGTTATCAGTTTTTTCTTTCTTTCGTTTTGCATTGTATGAAAATGAAATGGAAATAAAATAAGATACAAAATTTGTTCAACTCCGAAATATTTACAGTCTATTTATATTTAGTACTATTTAGACTGCAGACATATCGGAGATTGTTATGCAAAATATAAGAGAAGAATTTAACTAAAAATCTAATTCACTCGACTTTTAACTTTTGATTTCGGTTATTAATATATATATGTTTGTTTATATAGCTTTATGTGTACATATATTATGTAAATTATAAATATAAATTGTATTGCAAAGTGGCGTTCAACACATAATGCCCGGCTTTGCATTGACTTAAGCCTTAAATGTTTGTTAACTTAATTAATTATAACGAAATTAATTTCCAAATTTCATCAAATCATTTTCTTCATTACATTTAAATAATGTGTGTAAAAATGTACAAGGCAAAAAAGCAATACAAAAGATTATTAGATATTAAATTATAATTAAGTTTGTAAAGTAAAATGTACAATTGTTGCTATTTCTCATATATAACAAGCTAGCGCGTTTTATGCTTTCCATTCATTCATTTATTTATGTTGTTGTTGTTGCCAACTTTGCATATGCCACACATGCCACACACACTTGCAACATTGTCATAACTTTTGCCATATATCAATATAGATTGATTTTTTTTAATTCTAGTTTTTCTTTCTCTTGATGTTGGAAGCGTTTTCGCATTTTATTATTCATGATTTTAAATGTGTGTGTGCTGTCTACAATCTAATAGCCACAAAGTCTGTCGCTTTTCTTGGTCAGCTCGAAAAGTAGCAGGTGCTATTAAATATAATTATACTTTATTTTTAATATGAAATGCGAATATAAAAAATAAATGTAGTAAGCATATTGCAAGGTGCATTTCGAATACATATTTTAAGAGTGCCTTCAATATGTTTACCAGCCTATTTTTTATGGATAGATGTGATGAAAAATATGTCATTTAAATATATATATATATTGTATACATATAAATATAAATAGTAGTTAATACATGATTGTTTTAATTGTTGTTTGTGAAGAGGGAAACGTTTGCGTTTTTTGATGCTTACAATTAGGTGAGGTCTGCTCGTGGGAGGTGCATTTAAATATACTATATACATATATAATAAATACATATATAGTGTATATAGTATATTAACTATGTTTAGTATTTTATGATATATCTACTTCATCATAAACAATGCCATTTAAAATCATAGTAAATAGTATACAACACTTGTATAAAAAATGATATTTTCTTTTACTTATCTTAAGACAAAATGTACATGGTTGTGCGTGTGTTTATGTGTGTGTGGTGTGTGTCTATGTGTGTGTTTAATGTGTTGTTGCATGTTTCAAATGTTTTATGGCTTGTCCAGAGTTAACGCAAAGTTATGACAAAAGTACACAAATTGTATGGAACATATGCAAAATGCTGTTGTGTTAAGTAGTTAACATTTAAAACTGCCTCCCGCTCTCCTGCTTCTTCTTCTTCTGTTTTATACTCCTTGGGGATTCCCATTCCCATTTTATAGTTATCCCCGTTGTTGTCTAAGCAAAGAGCGTGCAATTGATGTAACTCGTGGGCACAAATCCCTCGTCCCAGCCATTTGAGTTGTTCGCTCGTCGCACTCGCGTCCAACCGTCGCCCTGATCCATCTCAATCACCTGCAGCTCCTCGCCCTCATTCATGGGTATGCTGCCTTCGCTGGTAGCTATAAAAATAAGATATAATTAGTTTAAGAATGTTAAGTAAAAGTTAAGGCAAGCAGAGATTGCAAAGATTCTATATACGAATGTCGAAAGATGTTACTCAGAATACGAAAATTTGAAGAAAAAAGAAAGAAAGAAATTTGCAATCCAAAATTAGGAATCGAATAATTAGGAATCCAATTTTAAAAATCCGAAATTAGGAATCCAAAATAAGGAAGACAAAAATTGGAAAAGCAAAAATTGGGAAGACAAAAATTGGGAAAACAAAAATTAGAAAAAGCCGAAATCAAAAATATTTTATTAAAAATCGCGCGATAACAGAATTTTTAAAAAAAAAAAAAAAACAAAAATTACGAATCGAATAATTAAAAAATCTAAAATTACGAATCCGAAATAAGAAATACAGTTATTAGGAATCCAAAACTAGGAAGACAAAAATTGGGAACACAAAAATTAGGCAAACAGAAATTGGGAAAATAAAAATTAGAAAAAGCCGAAATCAAAAATATTTTTATGTGATATTTATTCGAACCATTTATTCCAAAATCTACATGTTTAAATTGTTGCCACCTTATAAAAAAAACAACAGTTTTTTAGCTTTGTGTATTTATAAAATAGCGATTTAAAACGTTTGTCTACCCTTTCATATTTTGATTGATTTTTTTTTCGGGCCTATCTCCAGCGATAATTTTAATGTCTTGTTCATCTTGGATTTTCATTAGGTATTTTAAAAATGTTAATATTACTGGATGATTGCACCCTGCGAACGAATTAATTGTGTTGTGCCAGCCTTCGATCTTATTGTACTTTTCTATATTAATTTTTTTTACAAAAACCAACACCGTTAAGGCACTGAGCTATTTGAATAATGAATAACATATATGTATAACTTTTCAAAAGAGTTAAACCAATGATAGGAAATCGAAAGATACTTTTCCCAATTTTTTCTTTCCTAATTTTTACTTTTTCTAATTTTTGTACTCTGAATATTTTTCTTTGTTGAAATTCCTAATTTATGATTAAACATTTTTTTTCCCAACTTTGGATTCCTAAAGTTATATTCTTGTTTTTTTTTCCTTCTTTTTTAAAATTCCTTAAAAAAGTTTCGGAATTCTCAACACTTTAACTCAGCATTAACTGAACAAACAATTTCTCTTGCAATCTCTGATTTTTCGAGTATACTCTCACCTTCGAAGGGATACAGGGCACGGCATGTGCCCAGGGGTTGCAGCAGCTCCACCTCCGTCTCGTAGCACGCCTCCTCGCCAATGGCATTCTCATTGGCGCTACCCTGTCCAGAGCCGGGCAGTGAGGTGTGCGAGGTGCCTAGACCGCTCTCGGGACTCGCCGAACTGCTGGATTTCACCATGGAAAAGGCAAAATGAAACGAAATATTTGAAAGAAGTTGCAATTTAAATATTAATTACGTGTTTTATGTATGGTGTTTAAAGCAAATCAATAAATTATTATAAATAACAAAAAAATATATAAATTAATTTCAAATTTCGTTTTCGTTTCTTTTGGCATATTGTGGACTTTTTTCTGGGCTGTACTTATTTAATTAGGAATTTCGCTGATGGTTAAAAACGAAAATGCAAAAATTAAAAACAAAAAACCAACACCGAAAAATGCCAACAAACATGAGAAACAATGTACAATGATAAACAGAGAGAAAGAGAGAGAGAGATATTAAAGTAAATTATACAAAATGAGTAAAACGAGCCAAATCATAAGCGCAATACGATAGACAATAATGTATGTTGTGTATAAGTGTATGAGTGTGTATGTATGCATGTGTTTTTGTTGTGAATATATAAACATTGAACGTAGACTTATGAGTGTACCCGTTATTGTTATTATTATGCCCATTTTGTATTTGCGCCACATTATCCTCAGAATCTGACCTGCTTAAGCTGCCAGCATCATCGGGCTGATCATCGCCATCATTATGATCATCAGCGCTGGCGCTGCCATTGGAATGTCTATAAAAAAGAACAAAAAACAAGTTAATCATCAGCTCAGTTAAATAAAGATACACAGGTATATTCTACAAAATCTCTAGCAATTATGATAACCAAAAGAAATGTTGAGGTTGCTGAAATGCGGAAGATTTAATTTTTCTGACATATTTTCGGAGTTCATAAATCAATATTAAATTTTAACAAAATTATGAATAGCTGGTGTAATTTATAGATTTTTTTTTTTTTTTTTTTGGTATAAAATGTATTAATGTGGTCGTGCTAAAACAGCACCTTCACATTGGAAAAAATTAAGTGTTAATACAAAACAGACCCACGAACGATGTGTGGGGAAGTCCTGGCTGACTAGGAGCGAGCATCATGGGTTTTTGGTCGAGCATAACTCACAGCGTTAGACCAAAGTGTTAATCAGAAACGTTCAACAGACGGCCAGAGGGGGATCGTCCAAAGATCCAGTTATCCGCCAGGTGGCGCCTTTTCAGTCTTCTTCTTCTAAGTGGTCTGGCCAACCTTACCGCAAGGACGTTCGAGTGGCTGAGCAGCCTTTCCCGGTAGTTTGTTGCATATCTGGTGATAGCCGAGCAAATGGGTTGAACTTTAAAGTTGCGGTAGATAGTGGAGTTCCGCACGTAGTAAGGCGCATCAACCAAACGCCTCAGGAGCTTGCTCTGACAGGACTCCATTATTTGCAGAGATGATGAGCAAGCGGTCCCCCAGATTCCAATTCCCCATAGCAAGGTGGGAAGAACAATGCTTTTAAATAGGCGAAGCTTGGCAACCAGGGACAGCCCGCTACCTGAATGAAGCAACCAGTCCATCTTCCGGCATTTAGCAACTGCTGCAGCACGTGCTTTCTTAATGTGGGGCAACCACGTTAGACGCCGGTCAATGACTATGCCAAGATATTTAACATTATCAGAATGCCGGATTCGTTTGCCATCGAGCGTTAACCGTGAAGTGTTAAGTCGATTTAGGGTAATTTATAGAATAAATAAGTGTATTAAACAATTTATTTTACTACATTTAAATGATTAAATAAATAAATTCAATTAATTTCAGAAATGTTTATAAATAATTTTACATTTTTTACAAGATTATCAATTACTGGTAAATCTAAGAGAAAAAATTAATTTTTTAATAATTTGATAATTTAAATCTCTCAATAAATATTTTAGCACCGGAAATTTCTTTTGGGTTTTGTAAATTTTAACAAAAATATGAATAGCTGGTATACTTTTATATAATAAATAATTGTATTCAAAAATTTATTTTATTAAATTTAAATAAATTAATCAAAAAATGGTAAGTTTCAAAAATTTTAATAAGTTTATGTACAATTTTTACAAGCTGTAATAAATGGTATATTTTTTAAGGGAAAACAATTTTTCAAATTATTTATTTCTTTTAATTTAAAATATTAATTTAATAAAATGAAAATTTAATTAAATCTCTCAATAAATATTTTAGCTGGTATATTAAATAAATTAAATAATTGAATTCAAAAATTTATTTTATTAAACTTAAATAAATGAATCAAAAAATGGTAAATTTCATAAATTTCATGCTGTCATAAATTTTACTAAATTAATATTCAATTTTTAAAAGATATATTTAATGGTATATTTTAAAGAGAAAATAAATGTTTATAATTTAATTTATTCAATTCATTAATTAAATATAATGTAAATTTTAGAAATCTCTCAATATTTTAATACCGACAATTTCTTTTGGGCTTGTAGATTTGTAGAACACACAACTGAGATAAACTTCAACTTGCTCACCTTGATGTTCGGTGTCCGTTTTGCAGTTGATTGCGATTCGATTGCGGACTATTGTTGACCACCTGCAGTTGATTGGCCTTGTCCAAAAAGCCTTGATATTTTTTCAAATCAATTTTCAGTTTTTCCAATTCATGCTCGGATTCGTTAAGTTGACCCTCAACGGTCATGGGATTGCCCAGCGATGAGTTCGCCTCATAGACAATTTTCATCTTCATTAAACCATCCCGCGTGTTCGTCTCCTGATCGACTTTATGTTGCAGCTCAGCAATTTTAGCCTGCAACTTTTTACGCTGCTGATTTGGTGGCAGATCTGAATAGTCCTCCTTTTGTCCGTCCGCAGTGAGGGAATTCTATGGAGATGCATATAAATCAGCATTAGTTGAGTTTTGGTTTAAAAAGCGATTATTTTATATGGAAACTATGTGCAATGAGTATGTACTTTACAAGGCAAGGAACAACAGCAAACAGTTTAACAAACACATTCACAACAAATAGATAAATGGCTAAACATTTTAAACAGATAAGATAAACTAAACCTAAACAAATTGAAAAACTGAATGGGAAAATTAGTTTAACATAAAAACAGGCTTATAAATTTAATAAAAATTATTGTTTTGGCGTTGTGTGTGAGTTGTGCTGCTTTGGCTTGTTGCTAACTAACTAATTAATTAACTGATTAGTTAAGTTGTTAATCATGTAGTTTTATCATATATTTTTAAATATTAGTTGAGGAATCGTGAGTGAAATGTGACTCAATGAAACAGAAGCGAGAGAAATATATACAGTTGCGGTCAAAAAAATAGTAGTGCGTGCAATGTAATTACATAAACTGAAAATTAACGGACTTTCAATTTATCCAAATTTTTTATTTATTTTTTTTAAGATACGTTATTATATTGTAAATCCATCTGAGGAATCAAAGATAGTGAAAATTTATTATTTTTTGACTTAGAAATTTTTTCTTGTAATAGTCTGAAAAATGGGCGGTCAAAATAATAGTAGTGATGAACATATTACAATATTTTAATGATGAAATCAAGCCTAAATTAATTTTTTTGTTATTTAATAGGTTAGATATGTGAAATTTAACAAACTTTATACATTTTTGTGAAGACTTTATTTGAATTACCGCCTTACAACGACGGATCATGGAGTCCACCTGGCTTTGACATCGTTCTGGATGTATTAAGCTCCAGGGGCTCCTAGCGATCTACTAAAGATGAATATTATATTTTGTTTGATGTTTCGCAATATCCCTTTTGATATCGGACCACAAATTTTCAATCGGGCTCAGATCGGGGGACCGTGGGAACCACTCCACTACATTAACTTTTTTCTATGCAAACCATTCCTTCGCAGATTTCCTGGTATGCTTTGGGTCTATGTCCTGTTGGAACCACCAAATTATCGGCAAATCATCTGAAAAATATGGTAGCATAATGTCCTGTAGATTTTTCACATGTTCGTGCCTATCCATTATGGTTTTGATCCAATATATGGGTTCGACCCCGAAAAGTGAAAATGCGCCCAGATCATTATTCTCGAACCACCATGTTTGACGGTCCTGCAGGTGAATCTGGGTTGATATTCGGATTTTTATGGGTACATTATATGTTATCGAGATCCTCGACCACCAAATAAACCAATTTTGGACACATCCAACCAATTGAAGTTTCCTTATTTCTCAAGGGCCAATTCAGATGTTCCTTAGCAAACCAAAATCACTTTTGGCAGGTATTTTTTTTCAATAACGGAATTTTTTCCGGACTTTTTTCTGCCAGATTATTATTTCGCAAACATCCAAGAATGTTTTCCACCTTTTGGTTCGTACATAAGTTCTTTTTTATAAGTGCTGCAGGAGCAAAAAGGTCGCGTTTCAAATACCTCACTACTTTTGGCACTAGACTTTTGGACATGGATCGAGGTCTTCCCCGTTTATATTTTTTTGGAGAGTACTTAATGGCGTTTCTGATTATGGTTGGCAATCATCTAATCAAATTTTCCACTTCCTTTAACGGTATCCTTTTGGAAAGACATTTTTTAATAGGAGCACGCTTTTCTGGAGTGCAATGCTTGCCACGCCCCATTGTAACAACTCTAAGCAAAAAATTGTTTATAAAATTTATAGTAAATTATCAAATTACATAAATAAATATCAAATCAAGTGCTTTTCCTGCTTAATATCCTTTTTTTCCCACTTTTAATGCATTCACTACTATTATTTTGACCGCCCATTTTTCAGACTATTAATATATATAATAAATTTTCACTATTATTGATTTCTCAGATTCATTAACAATATAATAACGTATTTTAAAAAAATTGAATAAAAAATTTGGATAAATTAAAAGTCTATAAATTTTAAGTTTTTGTAAGTTCATGGCAAGCACTACAATTTTTTTGACCGCAGCTGTATGTAGGCTAGTGTCGATTAAGTTTAGCAGTTGTGATAAGTAATAGTAAGTATTAGTACATGTGTTAGTGGGCAGTTAGTTAGTTAGAGTTAGCTGGAGGAATATCATATATAGTACATCATACCTTCATTGTGATACAGGCTTCAATTATCTGCCGTTGCTATTGGCAGCGAATTGAGTTAATCATTTTTATTATTTATACATTTTTAGGTTTTATTATATTTTCATATTTATTCCGTTTGTAAAGTGTATGTGTGTGTTTATTGTAAGTAAAAGCATTTGTGTTAGAATTTTATATGTGTGTGACAGCAACATATATATGTATGTTTTTTTATATGCAGAAAAGAAGAGTTTAAGAATTAAACAAGAAACAATCATTAATTAAATTCGTGATTTCGTAATGCCAATGAGAAGCGCAGAGTGAAAAGCGTAAACAGGCAATGGAGTTTTCTGTTCAAAAGCATGTTATGTTTGTAAGTACGAGTTCAAAGCTGAGAATAGTGATTAAACTTTTAAATCATGGCTATAAACTATTTTTATTTAGTGAAGTTTTCCCAGCAATCAACAAAATTTGAATAAAAAAGTTACTTTTTTTTCAACTATCACTAAATCCCTATATACAGTGATGGAGAAAATGATAGAAACGAGAGTCATTTTGACATTTCAAACAAATTCTTTATAACACACCCAGGAAAATAAGTATATGTGGATGGAGTTATTCAAAAAAAATATACTTATAACAAAAAAGATTTGATGCAAATTTTTTAAAACAATCTAATCATTTTAATTCCGTTTGAATGACACAAAAATTTCGTTAACCTATTAACATCATTAGAAAATTTATAATTTTTGTGAGTGTTTTTTTTCCTACTTTTTTTTCTCGATTTTAAAAAAAAAATGTTTTGATGCAGAAAAAGTCTTCAATCAATTCTAAGATTAACTGCCAAAAAATCTCTTCGCTAGTATTTTTACTGATTCTTTGAAAATTGCTAAAAATTACTTTTTTAACCCCTTTTCCCCCTTTTTATACAAAAAGTGTCATTTTATCAATTATCAAAAAATACTAGAGAAGAGATTTTTGAAATTTTTTTTTGGCAGTCATTCTTTTCAAATATATTTTTTTAACTGTGAAGACTTGTGTATTAAAAAAAAAGAGTGTACTTATTAATTTGGCCAGTAGTGTATATATTGTTTCTATTATTTATCACATGAAGGTATATTCATTGAAAAAATAATAGAAACGATCTATGTATATATTTTTTTTTAATTTGAAAAAATAATATTTTGTTTAGTTTAATAATTCAATGGGATTTAGTGTTGGTAAAAGTATTCAAATATTCAAATTATATATATTAATCACTATTCCCAGTTATGAGCAGAGAAGTGAAAGATTAAATGGATTATGAAAAGACTTAAACAGTCAGTATTTCAGATTTATTTTGTTGTAGGAGACATGAGAGAAGAACACGATACGAGACGATACGATAACGATACGATATACGAGGCGATATACGATGTACGATAACGATAACGATAACGGAGCTGAGATGTGAGCCGAGTTTGACACTTGGTACTTACAGCAAAGTTGGTAACACACAACGTCCGTTAGTTTCGTACAATAAATAAAAGACAAAATGGCATAAATGAAGAAACAGAAACAAAATATAAAAGAGAAAGAGAGATAGAGACGGCATGAGTAAAAGAAGAAGACAAAGAATGCCTACGACTTAAGATTTAACTTAAAACTAAAAACAAGAGGCGACTGATTGATTGACTGATTGGTCAACTCTCTCACACAAACAAACAAACAAAGAAAGAGAGAGAGAGTGAATGAGTGAGTGAGAGAGAGAGAGATTAAAAGTGCCAGGCAATGATAGGATAGATAGATAGACAGCGAGGACCAGGAAATCGACTTTAAAAAGAAAACTTGCAACTAAGTTGATTTTTATATTTTTTCGTTTTAAACCATAACCGGGAATCGTCAACGGATTCTCTTACCTTGTTGCTGCCAAAGATGCTGTTCAAGATGCCGCCGCGCGGTTTTTTAAACTTGGGACCGCTGATCGTGCCCTTCATGGTCATGTGATTGTAGGTGACATTGTTGTAGTTCGATTGACTCGACGCTATCGATGGATCCATCTTGGACAGATCCTCAAATGGTATGTCCGGTGGTGGTGTGAAGCCCGATTGGTATCTGGAATTTAGAAACAAAAAACAGAAGAGAAAAAGATACTTTAGTCTTGACCAGAAACTGAAAAAAATTAACTAAACTTTTGACTTGTAAAGTTGGTAGATCAACACTCAGATCAACCTTAAACTTTTATAACTTTGTGAAAACTGATCCAGAATTAGCAAATAGTTTATAGAATTGAAATATAGAATTTGAGCATACCTGTTAATTTTCGATTAGAATTACTAATCAATTGGATTATTTTTGGAAATAATCGTAGTGACTATATACATAATTCACTGTTGAAAACTTTGTGAATATTTAATGATTACGATTACTAAAAATCAAAAACAATCTAAAATTTATTTAAACAATTTATCAAAAATAATCAGAAAAATCAAAAATAATCTTTCTAATTATTTCGGATTATTTTTGAGTTTTACTGATTATTTTTGCTGATTTGATTGTGAAAATTAAAAATAATTTGATTTTTACTAAATGGTCATACACAATCAGAAATAATCAAAAATAATCAAAAATAATCAGAAATAAACAGAAAAAATTCAAAAATAATCCGAATACTCAAAAAGATTTCTTTTGATTATTTTTGATTTTTTCTGATTATTTTTGAATAGTTGTAATAATTTAAAATTATTTTTGCTTTTTCGTAATCGTAATCATTAAATAATTGGGCAAAACCAAAAATAATCGTAATTTAATTATTGGTTCGACTTTTAAACAAAAATAATCTATTTACTTATGATTCATTATTAATCATTACTAATAATTTATAATTCATTACTAATCAATTTTTAACAGGTATGAGTTTGAGTATATTTTGTAAATAATTAATATTATTACTTAGTCAATTATATTATTATTTAAAAAGATCAACTCACCTTTCGATCACTTTCAGCGAGTCTTCCTGCTCGTTGATGGACTCTCCCGCCTTGACAATGCCCTCCATGCAGCGTGCGATAATTGGCGCCACCGAGGACTCCACATCGGCGGCGCCAATGATGAACTCCCGAATGCCACGCGTCCGCTTCTCGTCCAGCTCCTGCAACCGATTGAAGACGGCGGGCAGCAGAATTCCATAGTGTTGTTGCTGCAAATGGTTTGTCTTCTGCAGCTGGTTGGCGTACTCGTTTTTGGCATCGTCCGACTGTTGGATCTTCGATGTCATAATGTTCTTGTAACGCTCGACTTCAGCGCGACTCAGATTGAAATCCATGTCGGCTTTCTTGTGATTCTCCACGGCCTTCTCCGAGTCCCGATAGGCCTTGTCATAGTTGCGTTTGGCCCGCTCCAAGGAGGACAACTGTGCGCTGAGGGTCTGTTGCAACATGGCGCCATCGTTGAGGCATTTCTAAAGGGGAGAAAAACAAGAGAGAGTTATAAATTATTTATATAATAAAGAAATAAATATATAGATAAATATATAAATAAATATATATAAAAATATATATAAAAAATATATAAAAAAAAATATATATATAAATATATAAAAAATATATAAAAAAAAATATGTATAAAAAGACATATATGTACATATATAAAAAAAATATATATTAAAAAAATATATATATATAAAAAAATATATAAAAAAAAATAAAAAAAAAAATATATATATGAATATAAAAATACAAATATTTTTTTTTTGGGTTTTCCTTAATTCTTTTTCTTAATCTTTTTTAAAATTTTTAAAATTATCCAACATTTATTATGTTGGATAATTTTAAAATTTTAAAAAAGATTTTGAATTCCGACAGATTTATATTTTTTATCATTTTATTTCAAATTTAAATTATTTAATAACTTAGCTTTCACTCAAATTTTTACAATAATTTTGGGCAACTCTACTTAGTTGACACTAAGTAAATAAATAAAAAATATGTAAGCAATTATATAAATAAATAAATGAATAAATAAATAAAATATTTGATATTTTAAAAGTTTGAAAACTTTTGTGTAGTTTAAACCCGTGGTGACTTTTTAGTAGAAAAAATCAGCTCTATAAATTTATTTTATTTTTTCATATTCCATTAATTTTAAATCTAAGTTCATTAATTTTAATATATTTTATAGCTTTTGCAATTTAAATAGGAACTTTTTTTTATTAAATTTAATTTTTTTAGAACACTATATTCAAACAAAAAATATATAGATAAACAATCATAAAATTTGTAGCACATAAATGTTAGATGTAATAATTTATATGTGCGGACTTACCTTACGATCCTCGCGCAGTGTTTTTGATAGCAGCGTGATACCCTGTATTATCTGTAGTTGCAGCGTTTCGGACACAACCTCGCGCTGACCCGCCAAATCGCCCACCTCCTTGAGCAGATTTCGGAACGCTTGCCTCGATGTAAATCTGTAAATGGCCAAGTCAAAGTCAAAATTCAAGTCAATCAGTTGACGGGTTTACAGCTTACAAAGCGACCCACGCCTTTTAGCGCCTGTCCAAGTTTGTCCCTGTCCCTGTCCCTATCTCTGTCATTCTCCCTCTCCCTATCCCTCCAATAGCTACACTCAACTTGGACACGCGCTTCAAGAAGCGACGCCCACAACAAAACAGTCACTTTGTCGTCAGTGCGTCAGGCAATCATGAATAAATTTATAGATTTAACAACTGTATAAGGCAAACATATCGAGCTCGCTGACTGCCTTGGCTGTCATTTCATTACCAACTCTTCAAGTCATGCCAATTGAGACTAGGGATGGGTAACAAGAGGCCATTAATCGATTTTGACTATAGCGAAAATCATATATTTATTTTTATATTATTAAATATTATTTAAAGCATCTCCAACCCTGTAAAGTATATATTTTCTTCATCAGCATCTATCTATCTATTCCATTTATTAATTAAAGCTATCATCCTACTTAAACGCAACAAGATCGAACAATTAGTAAGGTGGTAATGGCTGATTTAAGTTTCCTGCAATGTAAGGGCCTAAAAGCATGCAATACAATTTTTTTTTTAAATTAATTTAAATAGGAAACGGGTATTCTAAAGTCGGAAGCTCGACTTTAGCCTTTCCCGCTTGTTTTTTATACTCATTTCTTAGTTTTAAAACAAGAATCTTATTATTGTGTTTTTGAATTGAAATTTAAAAGTCTTTAAAAAAAAAACGTATTTTTTATCAGAGAATATATATCGGAAACATTGAATAGAATCACCCTAAGATCGCTATGATCGCTAAGACAAACAGCACCAATTATATAATGTTTTTTTTTTGTGTGTTCTCTGCATCGATACAATATCAATATTTGTATTTTGATACCCATCCCTGGTTGAGGGCCATCGAGGCTCAATGGCTTCGTTGTTACTTTACGACTCTTACAAATGCCAACAAATTTGCGCCGCATTTTGCCATTTGTTATTTCTTATTTGCTATTTGCTATTTCCAGGCCATGATGTCAGGCCTCCATTTGAGAACATGTTAAGAATGGAGCATTGCGTCTCGCATGTAATTAAAAACTGAGTGCCAGGCCGCAAATATTCACAGACCACACAAATGATACGCACTACAAATAAAGTGCGAGTAGCTACATTCATTTCTCCCATCACATCTCACGCACAATTAAACTGTTATATACCCTATAGTCTAGTCATATGAGCACAGAGTCCAAAATTCATTTAACACTTTGCTAACGAATTTGCCAAACACACAAAATCGCACAAATTAAAGGTAATTTTCCAAAAGATTTAACCAAATTTTGTGCAATTGTGTTCAAGAAAAGAAAAAACATTTAAGCAACTTTGAAATACCCTGTTAAGAGTTAGAAGGGGTTATATCATATTAAAAAATTTTGGACCACCCCAAAACTCACTTATTTAATTTGAAATCTCATCTACACAGCACACAGATAGGCTGATTTTGAGGGAGCTTAAAGCTCTGCATATGTAGGACAATGCAAAGAAAGCTTTTACTATGAAAGCTCACTAATACATGCACACCTTATACTAGTATAACACTATCGTATAAATACTCAGCTATCATTTTGTTATTCGTGTAATTTCACACACACTTAAATACAGGGTAGCTCACAGTTGAGCAGCTGCAATTAGCAGCTCTCTCGCTACTCTTATTATATGATTATTATGCTTATAACTATATATATTTGGTATTTTTTGTGCTTACTCATTGTCTTCCTCCTCCTTCTTTTTGGGCTGATAATTTTTTACTAAGCGCCTGAAAAAAAGAAAGAAAATAAAACATGGCATTAGTGAAATTTTGTTTATGCATACAAAGAAATAGTAACAACTATAACAACAACAACAACAACAACAGCAAGTTAAAGTATTTGCATTAACACGAGACTTTTCATTTTGGTATTGCGAGACACGCAAAGCAGTCTTCAGTCTACAATCCACAGTCTACGGTCTACAGTCTACAGATTTCACTGGGTTGAGTTTTCCATTTCATGTGGCCGCTAGTTGTGGTCTAGTTGGGCGCCTGGGAAGACGACGCCAACTCAATTTCCCGCAATGATAATGTCATTACTGGTACTCCCAATCCCAACCCTCAACAGTAGCTTCAGGCAGAGGCCACAGTTCAACCCAGTTCAGCTCGTTTCAGTTCAGTTCAGTCAGTCATCAAGCCAACTCTCGACTCATTTTGCGGCATTCAAATTGTGGGAACTGACGCCAACACGTTAAGAAACAAAATGAAGTTCCATAAAGAAAAAAAAAAAGAGTAAACAAGTAAGCAGACGAATGTTCTCGAATAACAGATACCTAACAAAATATTGCTTTCTTTTTCATTACTTGATATTTACATTTGTGAGACGATCTAAAAAGTTGAATTTTTGTAGGAGTGAAAATATAATAATGAAATTAAATAAATCACAAATTTTAATTTAAAATAAGTTTAAAAATATTTATAGCAAATTTATATTTATAGCAAAAACGAATGTTCTCGAATAACAGATACCTAACAAGATATTACTTTATTTTTCATTACTATTAATATTTGTGACCCAATCCAATAAGGCAACATTTTTTTAAGAATAAAAATAAAATAATAAAATTTAATAAATCATAAAATTTAGTTTAAAATAAGTTTAAAAACATTTATAGCAAAATTATATTTATAGCAAAGTCGAATGTTTTCGAATAACAGATAATATTATTTTCTTTTTCATTACTATTTATATTTGCTAGACAATCTTATAATTTAAAAATTCGTCAGAATGGAAATATAATAATAAAATTTAATAAATCATAAATTTTAATAAAAAAATAAGTTTCAAAAAAATTTAGAGCAAATTAAACATATAGTGCCAAAATATATATTTTTTATAAATCTTTGATTTACCGCATACTCCCTTTTAACAATTTATTATTTACAGGGTATGCAGGCTCACGATGATCCGTGTTTTCAAATGCTGGAACACCTTGGGCCAAAGCCAAAGCAACAGCAGCAATATAATCATCAAGTAAATTAAACAATTATGACGCCCAAGTCTGTCAGTCTGTCAGTTTGTCAGTCTTGTAACCCAAGCTCAATCATATGCAATGGGTAGAATTACGATGAGTATTCTGCGCCACACTTTCCTGCCTCGCTCTCTATCTCTCTCGCTCCCTCTCACTCTCTACTTCTTTCATTTTTCCCCCCATTCTCCACTCAAAGTCGCGTGTCAGCTGCGTGGGGCAGGTCGCGGTCGGCTCTTGTTTATTCAGTTGTCATTCCATTGCGCAATTTAGTCAGCAAGTGGACACAGACTCGAGAGCATAAATATTGATGGGATGGGTTCACACCAGTGTTGTCAGTTTTTAAAGAATAAATATAGCTATTTTTGGCGGTTGAAGATAAAAATCAGCTTAATTTTCTATCCAACAATTTTCGTAAAGTTGCTTTATCCAAGTATTTTAATTAATTTAATTTAATTTTATTAACTTCCAGTATCCTCTCAAAGTTTATCATAATGATAAAAATCTTTAACTATTGTTTCGTATAATAAAAAAGTTTTGATGCTTTTTCATAAATTATTCTTCTATTCATTTAAATTGCGTTTGAATGATACAGAAATTTCTTTAGCCCATTAAGTACCCATTGAACATTTAACATTTTTGCAAGTCTACTTTTTAAACTTTCTTCATCTGTCTTAAACAATAATTATTTTGATGCAAGAAAAAATGTCTCAAACAATTCTAAGAGTGACTGCAAAAAACATTTTTCAAAAATCTCTTCGCTAATATTTTTTGAAAATTGCTATAAAAAAAAAATTAATATTTTTTCCTTTTTTTCTCTTTTTCATACAAAACGTATCTTTTCAAATTTAAATTTACGTTCTAAAATTTTTTATATTATTCATTAAGTAAAACATAGACGAGAATAGCAAATCAAAAAAAAAAAAAAAAAATCCAGAACTTTAATCAATTCAAATAAAGTCTAGATTTGACGGGAATTAAACCATTCTGGCAACACTGATCTACACTTGCCTTTCTCTTCTCCTGCTCCTTACCCAAAAGAGGTGCGGCGCAACACATTCTCGCCAAGTGACCCCAACAGTCGCTTCCAAAGGGCAACAATTGAAGTGCGACACTGTATAAAATAAGCATAAATATAAATTTATTTTATAAGCTTGCCACAACAAGCGGCACGATTAGCTTCCCTCTCTTTCTCTCTCTCTATCTCTCTCTAATTTCCGAGTCTCTACATAAAATGATTTTAATGCCCAGGAATTGAACAATCTCCACAACTGGCTGACCTTGTGCTTATTATTATTGTCTTAACAATTTATATATATTACTAAAACTTAACACTAATGAGAATTGCACTTGCATTCAGTTTAATGTGTCTTGTTTCTTGTAAGGAATTGTTTGTTGTTGTTGTTGTTGTTGCTTTGTGGCCACTTTAATCGGGCGCGGCCTGTGACACCAATCGATGCAATCGCATAAAAAAATATTACAACTTTTTATAAACAAAGAAAAAATCCATTTAATTGGCCAACATATATAGGCATTAAGTGGCGCCAAATGATTTACACATTTTTCGGAGGCTTTAAAAGCTTTTGTAATTAAATATTTCTTTTTGCTGAGTTTGAGGCTGGGATTTTAAGTGTTTACATTGTTTTAAATTAAACAATGTTAGGTTACATTTTTGTTGATAAAATTGGTAAGAGAATTATATGTGACACATATTTTTGTTAAAATAGAACTGTATTATTGTAAGGTTATTGCTTACAATAATAGAAATAAAGAAAAATATAAATAAAAAAAAAATATAAATAAAAAAAAATATAAATAAAAAAAATATAAAAAAAATGTAAATAAAAAAATAATATGAATAAAAAAAACTTAAATAAAAAAATATAAATAAAAAAATATAAATAAGAAAAATATAAATAAAAAAAGGTTATACAGAAAATATTTAATATAAATTATTACTTCATTATAAATAATTATATGTGACTTTTCATATTTTGTTCAATGGTTTACTTAATTTATTTTTAATTTTAGTTTAATTCATTTAATTTGATATTATTTAGTAAAATTCATATTTAATTGACGCTATAATATTCATTATAATTGAACTATTTATTAACTTAAAAAAAACAAATATGAAATAATAAAAAGTATATAATTCTGTACAGTAATTTAAATATATTTGAGTTTCAATTAGCAGTTTAAATCCAAGTTTATACACAATATTAAATCTATTAAATACACATTTAAACTCACCTCAATTTGCCGGCATATTCGGTTTCTATGGCCACTCGATCGCGTATGAAATTGGCATATTTATCGAGCACTTCAATGCCTTTGTTTGTGTGTATTGACAGATTATCGTACTGATCCTGCAAATATAAAAAAAAATATAATAATATTAGGAAAAATGTGAATATAAAATAAGACGACAGATGAAACGGATTACGAGCGAGTTTTTTCTTCGTGAGACGCAAAAACAAGTAAAAGAAATTTACAAACTTGACATTGAGCGTACAAAGCGAAACGGAATTGCGTGCTCCAAGTATCTGTGTATCTCAGCGGTTGTATATGTATCTGTATCTGTTTTTGAGTGGCAAATCTCTTGAAATTAATCGAATTTCGTATTTAATTAGAGCAATAGGCAGCAGCTGCGTCAGCCAACGTGGCGTATACGCAACCAAATGAAATTTCAATTGAATTATAAATAAAGAAATTAGATGTGCGTGTGTGTACTTATATGATGTATTTATTTGTTTAAGCAGAGACTTTTAAAATATAAATAAAATTATTAATAATTTGATAAAATCTATTTCTATTTTATTCTTATTTTTATCGAAATAAAACAACTATGATATGATAATTAAATTAAAAATTAAAATTGAAAATACTTCTTAATAAAATTTAACTTTGTGATATAAAATGTCAAATAAATATCTGAATAAAACAATTATGATTTGATAATTAAATTTAAAATTTAAATATATGATGTATCTTTTTGTTAAAGCGAAGACTGTAGCAATTAAAACTTTTAAAATATAAATTAAATAATAAATAAATTAAAATAAATCATATTCTATTTTATTCCTATTTTTATCTGAATAAAACAATTATGATATGATAATTAAATTACAAATTTAAATTGAAAATATTTTGTTTAACAAAATCTAACTTTTTGACATAATAAGCCTCATAATTATCGCTACGCTTTTTGGTTTTAAATGATCAAAGTGCCATAACGAGACTGAAACTGAGCCTCTAATGAGCCGAGCTACTGCAAAACGATTTACATTTGATTTGATGCTAAACGTTTGTCATTAAAAGCGTTGCCACAAATATGGAAGTCGTCGTTGTCTATTCACTGTTGACTGTGGCAACTTCCTCAACTCAACACAACACAAATTGCCGTGTGACATAATGTTTAAGTTATGCTACGCCAATTTGCAATGCGACATTCAATACATTTTGTCAATAGACAAAACAAACAAACAAAACTGCGCTCCACTTTTTTATTTTTTGCACGCAACAGAAATACAAAAAATGTAAAAATACATAATATACTTGAATATAAAAAGAAACAAAATACGTAACATCCAAAGACGTTGCCGTTGTGCCAATCACGCCCACAACAAAAACAACAACAACAACGCATCAACAAACTGAATTCAAAGCAGTTAACAGAAAATGGCAAAAAAGTAGACAAAAATCTCTAGTCGACCCCAAACATTCAAATTTGCATAAGCCGCACAAAAATTAACAACAATTACATAATAAACTTAACTAAAATAACAGTTAATACGTTGCCATCACGATCAATTGCCCAAAATGCTATTTGGGCCATCAATTTTACGTTATTTGGGTTTCTTCTTTTTCCTCTCTTTTCTCGCTCTTTTGTTGCCCTTTAATGTTTAATGTGTAGCGAATTTAAATGTTTTCATTTAGTGAAATTTGGCAATGTCGCCGTCGGGTTTGTCTTCGATTTTCACTCGATATTGAAGGCAACGTGCACGCAATTAATTAAATTAAAATAAACAAAAAAAAAAACAAAAAAAAACAATGCGTAATAGCTAAATTTTGAACTGTCCACATTTAAATACTCTTCTTAACAATATTCCTTTTATAGCAATACTTATTTATACTTATAACAAACTTTATTGTTTTAAATTGTTCAAAAGTTTTAAATAAATTTAAATTCAGATTCTCATTCTGATCAAGAACATATATACCTTTTTATGGTGTCTTTTAAGACGTTACACAACTTGTAAACAATTTGTTATACCTTTTTTTCAAGTGCATTATAAACAGTTTTAAGTGATATTTGTAGAATGTTTTGTCCCACAACTTTCACCCAGTTCAAGTGTGTGTGAGTGCGAGTGTGTGTGTATGTGTGTGTGGGTGTGGCATTTTTGTGGCTTAACAAAAAAACTAATCAGGCAAATGCTGCCACAACAAAGACACACGTGAGATAATTGAGTTGCAAATGTGTTTGCCACTGTGGCATGCATTTGTGTTGCCTGCCTGTGGATTGTGGATGGCATGTGGGCGGCATTTGGATGCCATGTGGGTGGCCCTGTCACCAGAGCTGCCAGAACAGCTCTTTTTCCCGTCAAAACTGACCTTATTTTAAAATTAAAATTGCATGAAATAGTTAGAAGCAACGGGCAGCGTGAATTTTAGCTTTTTTAAAATGTGTTTTACTTTTTTCCCCCTTTTTCAATAACTTTTTATGAAAAATTAAGCATTTTTTATTTGGCTATATTTTATTTTAGCTGTTTTTATATAGGTTTATTTTATTTTAGCCTTTTAAAAAGTGTTTTCATGCTAAATTTATCATTTATAAAATAGCTTTATTATATTTTAGATTTTTTTTACATAAATTTATTTTATATTAGCCTTTTTAAAAGTGTTTTACTTTATTTTCCCTTTATTCAAATATTTTTTGATTGAAAATTTAGCTTTTTTTAAATGTTTTACGCTTCAAAACTTTTTTATTTTGCTTCTCAAAAGTTGGCAACACTGTTGGCCCGTCACTGCTCGCGTTTTACATAATGCCCGAGGGACTCTGCGACTTAGATCTGGTTAAGAGTCTATTGCCAAATTGTAATTTTTTTTATTTTGTTATACATTTTGTATTTGTCTTGACGTTTGCGCAACATCCTTTGCCAGCGGGAAATTGCTTTTCCAATTGATAAATGCTGTGCCAGTTTTTTCATTTATTTTTTTATATTAATTAAATTGTGTCTGCTTTTGTTGTTGTTTTTACTGGGCAGGAAAGTTGCCATTAACGCCATTGATTTATATAAAGAGCTAATAACCAGGTGAGCGGCAAATCAATAATAAGATTGCATTCAAATTATAAGTCAGAGAACAGCGTTAATCATAAATTGAGGAAAGCCAACCAACCAGCTGGGGGGGAAGTTTTCAGTCTCTTTAAACATTAAATTGTGATTTAATCGCATTTCTACACACTCATGTTTATGTCAAGTGATTGTAGTCTAGTTAAATCATTTGCACGCTTTTTCAACCTGCACTTCCTGTTGATAATGTTAACAGGGCTAATTGAAAAGGGAGGCAACACTTTGCTTATTACAAGGTTGTGTTAAAATAAACCAAAAAGAAGTTAACTCAAATTTATAATTGAAAACAAAATTAGTGCAATATTAATTGATAATTAACAGAAGGACAGAAACAAAGATTAAATTTACTTAATATTTATAGCAATTTTTAAATGAATTTCTTAACCCCATTTTACTTAATATTTATAGCAATTTTTAAATGCATTTCTTAACCTCTTTTCGCATTACATCAGAGTCTTGTAGTCTCTTTTGTTCAGCTGTCGACTGATCGCGAGATTAAAATGCTGCTCAAGTTATGCTCGACTGGCAATCAAGAGTTCGTTTCGATGCGTTGAGTCCACGGTTGACATTGACAGACGACTCTGGAGGTTATTTGCCAGTCGCAACGCATCGCATCGCAATCGAATCGAATTGAAGCACATTGCATTGCATTGTTAACCTTGACCAGACCAGGCTGGAAGGCAGAAGGCAGCCGGAGCAAATGATTCGCGCGACTCGACTATAAAAGGCAACACATCAAATACTTATAAGGAGCAAACTGCATTGGGGCAAGGCACAGTGGTCTTTTTGGCCAATTTAGCTCGAATCACATTATCAAGAAATCAACGATTTTCATTGATAATTATTTGTTATAAATAAATATTTTTAAATTTAATTTAAGTATTACGCATACGACTAGTACAACAAAAATTAAATAAAAAAAATTAGAACAGAAAAATAAGCATAAAAAAATAAGAATAAAAAAAAATAATAAAAAAGTAAGAATACAAATATAAAAATAAAAAAAAATAAAAATAAAAAAAATAAAAATAAAAAAAATAAAAATAAAAAAAAATAAAAAAGAAATAAAAAAAATAAAAATAAAATAAAATAAAAATAAAAAAAATAAAAATAAAAAAAATAAAAAAAAAAGAATAAATAAAAAATTTTATTATTTTTTATACAAGGCTGTCACAGAAATCGCTTTCGCTTGAGTTTCACTTGAATTTGTATGAAATTTAACGGAAATTTAAGCGAAAGCGATTTCTGTGGCACCCCTGATAAATACTTTTTTTTTTTAATTAATTTTAGCACTAGTATGACCAAAAATAAAAATAAGCTGAAACGATTTTTATGATTTTTGATTTGATTTTTTAGAACTATTTTGTTTTATAAATACAAATTTTTAATATATTTTTTTTTATTATTTTTATTACTTAAAGTTTTTAAATGTAATTAATCCGCGCTAAATTGTTCAAAAAGACCACTGTGCAAGGGTCTTAAAAAAAGGCATGTTGCAGGCTCAACAACTGCCCAAGTCTCCCCTGTGTGGCATGTGGCAAGCGATGCACGCGATGCCTCATAAGCAGAGAATGAAAGAAGAGAGCAAATATGTAGTTGCAAAGATGCTACAACTTGAATGAGTAGGTTAATAACCTGCACAAACAGATATGTGATACTGAAGATACGAGTAATCAAAGAGATAAACATTTTAATAATATTTATTTACTTAAGAGCCACAAGATTAATGTCGCAATGTGTCCAAAATATGCTTCAGCCGGCTAACAAGTTGGCCAATAAATCATGGCGAAAGTTACGACCAGTCAAGGGGGCAACAAATGTCATCAGGCTTGCACAGTATGTCAAGTAAATATTTTGACAATTAACAAGATACATATATTTTAATTTGGAGATAATAATTATAATTTTTTTTTTTTAAATTTTAAAAACTTTTACCATTTTAATTTAAAAAAAAAAATTTCTAATATAAATGTATATGCAAATATGTAAGAAAAATGTTAATACTAAGATTTTTCACTTAAAAAATTTTTAAAACATATATTAAATATTGTAAATAATGATATTTATTGAGTTTAAACAAGGTTTGAGTTTTAAAAAACAAATGTTAGTTTTATAATTATGTCAAAACAATTATTTGACATACTGTACATGGCTCAAATCCATGGAGCTGTCTAGTATTAGTCAAAGCCAATCCCAAAATACGCTTTCACTGATACTTGCAACACACACACATGCAACACACTCACACACACACATACACATCTAACACTAAAGACAATCAAGTAAATGTAACAATAAGAATCTAATGACAAGCACAATAACTAAACACTTTCCACAACCGAAAGACAAATAGAAATAGAAACAATGACAATAAAAACCAATAAAGAAATTAACAAACCAAGAGCAATAACAATAACAAATACGAGAAATGGAAACGACGAGAGCAACAAAAAGAAACACGAAACAAAAAAAACGAAAAGTGTTAAATTCGATTGTCGAAGATTGTCATCGATTGTGTGAACAATCAAAGTATCGAAGCGACCTCATCGCATTCCATTCGATCCATCGATTCACACCACATGCGATCCATCCAAATATAAGGGCGTTTCCATTGCCCTCTCCCTCCCTTTACATTCTTCAAAGATTTGAGGTTCGTCCCACTGGGTCAAGATTGTAATTTGAGCGATTGATTAAAGCACTCGCAATCGCTCAAAGTTCATTAAATTAATCGTGTGTCTGCTTCAATTCGTTTCGTTTCGTTTCGTTACGTTTTGTTTTTTATTTTGTTTTGTTTTGTTTTGTTTCGATTCGATTCGTGACAGTTGATCAATGCCCAAGAAACCAGATAAAGTGCAATGCACAAGCTGAGGAAGTGCCGAGTCGAATTACGCGCACTTAAACTGTACAAAATGCAATTAATAGTAAATACCTTTTTATTGTAATGCTGCCAGTGAAACGTTTAGGAAAGCTCACTTATGCTCTTCAGAGCTTAAACGTTTTAAGAGAGAGCTTTCAATCAGGTATGAGCAGCCAAATAAAGCACGTTAGCTCTTAAAAAAAGTAAACAGCAGTAAATGCCCTTATCACTGCGGACGGCAGTCCGCGCTAGTGACGAAAGCAGCACGAAGGGTGCGAAGGCGACTAGCATATATACACAGGAAGAATGGAAGATTTGCTATGACTGTCCGATCAGGTCGAGTTATATACCGATCGAAAGGTATCAATTAAACTTACAAGTGTGCATACTAAGACTTTTGGAAACTCACCTGGTTCGTGAGATAAACAGGTGTAAGTGGGAGGGGAAAAATTTAAATTATTGGAGCTAATGGGGCCGTTGGAGCCTTTTTGAATTTTCGTTGCATTTTTTACAATTCTCATCAAAAATACGCGGCGAATGACACCTCGGTCATCAAAATCGGACAACTGGTTCAAAAAATAATTAATTTTGAAATTTTTAGGGGCCTTTCGAAAATGAGATGAAAAGTCAGTCTGTTTGTTTGTTTGTTTGTATCAAAGCGTTGATTTAGCTTAAAAGTTTGAATGAGGACTTGTTCCCGATCAAAAATCTAGAAACGTTTGTTCTACGACTTTTTCGAAAAAAAGCTAGTTTAGCGGGAAATCGCTAAAAACCGCTAAAATTAAAACCCTTATAGCAGTCAAACGATAAAAGCTACAGATGCGATCTATATATTGTTGAAAAGGTATTTTGAAGGGCTGCTATGCATACCTTTTAACTTTTTTTCTAAAGTACATAGGTAAATTGCTACAGGTGACATAAGGTATTTTCCCCCACATTTTGGCGGTTTTTGAGAAAACGCCGCTAACGATTTTTTTTAAATTTCAATATGTTTTAGTTTGTAAAATTTCGCGTTTTTTGATATATGACACAAAAATTTTACCGATAGGTTTGGAAGATATAACCTATTAACTGAATATATACGTTTTACTTTGAATTGGAATAGGGCAACAGCAACAAAGTGTCATAGCAGCCAGTTTGTTTGTTTGGATAGCTTAAGTGTTTGAATGAGGACTTGTTCCTGTTCAAAAATCTAGAAACGTTTGCTCTACGACTTTTGCGAAAAATCGCTAGTTTAGCGGGAAATCGCTAAAAACCGCTAAAATTGAAACCACCATAGCATCCAAACGATAGAAGCTACAGATGCGATCTATATATCGTTGAAAAAGTATTTCGAAGGGCTTTTTGCACTGCTTGCAGCGTAATGCGGAAATTACCTGTTAGCTGAATACATACATTTTACTTAGAATGGGAATAGGATAGCAGCAGCAAAGTGTCATAGCAGCCAGAGTTGAAGAGTGCTGATAGCTTTTGCGCTGGGCATGTGTGTTTGTAAAGGGGACCAGTGTTGCCAGACAATTTGCTTTAGCTTGTACAAACAATAATCAAAGTTGACAAAGCTATACTGTCAAAAAATATTGCAATTTCAAAATTTCTGAGGTCTTATTCAAAAATTTCTGATATCCCACAAAAAAACCTCTTTACGAGGTAAAAGTCTAGTGACGAAAACATTTTCATGCCCCAAAATTTCTGATATCCAATTTTGTGACGAATAATATTAAGTTTTACATATAAATTATTTTAAGCAAAATTTTTGCATTCGGCACTGCGCAAAAGAGTGAATGAGTTTTATTTGGTATGAAGAATTGATACATTTTAGCGCAATGTGCCGAGTGCCAAAATTTTGCTTAAAATAATTTATATGTAAAACTTAATATTATTCGTCACAAAATTGGATATCAGAAATTTTGGGGCATGAAAATGTTTTCGTCACTAGACTTTTACCTCGTAAAGAGGTTTTTTTTGTGGGTTGTAATGCTGCCAGTGAAACGTTTAGGAAAGCTCTCTTATGCTCTTCAGAGCGTAAACGTTTCAAGGGAGAGCTTTCAATCAGGCATGATTAGCCAAATAAAGCACGTAAGCTCTTAAAAAAAGTAAACAGCAGTAAATACCCTTTTATTGTAATGCTGCCAGTGAAACGTTTAGGAAAGCTTACTTATGCTCCTTAGAGCGTAAGCGTGAAAGCTTTTAAGAGAGAGAATTAAATCAGGTATGAGCAGCCAAATTATAACGTAAGCTCTTTGAAAGCCCCTTCGACGAGGAAGACGGCAACATTAAAACGCCAATTTGAAAAAAAAATAAAAAAAAAAATTTTAAAGCTGTGAAAGTTGTTGTATAAATCCAAATGGTGCATAGAAAACAATTTTTAGTAATTGATAATTTTAAGAATACATTATTGAAAACAAAAAATTTAGTGCATACACAATAAATACAAAAGGTTATAAAAATGACTGAAAACTGTATGTAAATTAATTCTTTACTTCCATATTTATAATAAAAATTGCAGTTATAATTTAATTATAAAAAAAATGTAAATTTAAAAAAGTGCACAAAAAAACAAATTTTAGTAATTGATAATTTAAAAAATACATTGTTGAAAATAGAAATACACTGCAAAAGTGAATAAAAATTACTTATAACTTTATGTAAATTAACCCATTACTTCTATATTTATAATAAAATATAATTTTATTATGAAACAAATTTAAATTTAATTATTTCTTATATTTTATTTAGATAAAATATAATTTTTTAAAGTATATTTCATTCCTGATAGAAACTCAAATGTCACCTGTTTGGTAAATCTAACATGTACAAATACTTTTACACAAAGTCACAAATGCAGCACTCTGTTATTTTTGTGATTGTTGTGGCTGTTGTTGTTGTTATTGTTGTTGCTGTTGTGACTGTTGTTGTTGTTGTGACTGTTGTTGTTGTTGTGACTGTTGTTGTTGCTGCTCTGGGGCCTCTCGTAAATTCAATTCTAATGTCTGGCTTATCTAATCGAATGGTAAACCACAACAGACGTTGTATGAGACACCACGAAGCAGCACAGTTAAAGCCAAATCAAATATTGTGCAAGAGGTGAAGGGGAAGCAACAACTACAACAACCACAACAACAACATCAACAACAACAACAGCAATGTGTTGGCCATCAAATGAGCTGCAAGTCGTCGCTGTGTCAATGTTTGTCTTTATGTAATGCAACTGCAACTGCAACTGCAACAACTGCAACTGCAACTGAAGGGTGTCAATTGAAGCAGAAAGCGGCAGCAGTCTATCTCACTCGCACTCATTGCAATGCCATAAGCGTCTGATACGCATACAAAAAATATTGTTCCTGTTTTTCACAATTACAATTGTCGACGGATTCACTCGACCAGAAACATTGGCTTCCTTTTTGGCTTTTGTTTTCAGTTTTTCTGTTTTTCAATTTGTTTTTTTTTTTTGCTGTTGGTTTCATTTCAAGACCCAGTTTGAACGACCGACTAACCAAGCTTTGGCTAACAGCTAACCTGGCCTAACGAAAAACTGGGTAACAGGTGCAGCGACAACGATTTTGTTACCAATTGCCAACAGCAACAACAGTTACAACAACAACAGTTTGCATTGCGTTTGGAAGCCATAGGCAAATCAGTAATGAGCTTGTGGATTTGAGTATTTTCTTGTGCTTGGGGCATGCCACAATAATTACACTGTGCAACAGGATTACAAGTGATAAAAAAACTAATATTTGTTATGCACTTTAAAGTGTAAAACTACAAAAAAATTAAAATAGATGCAAGTTTATGTTAAATCAGAATATTGTCGAACAAAAGTCAAATTGATAAACAGAAGTTATAATTTAAGATAGAATTTGCATAATATTTTTGCGATTATTTTAGGAATTTTAGTATATTCAGAATACTGTCATTAAATCTAAAATTAATTTGTATCTAAAAACTCTCTCTAAGTGTTACTTTTACAATAGTATCGATTGGATTACTACAGAATTTTGACTTTTCTATTAAAATACAGTCCAACTTCGTTAGCTCGAATCACCATTATCCAAAGAAAAGATTCGAGCTATGGATATATTCGACTTATAGAGTTCTTTTTCCTAAGTTTATTAATTTTACTGCCACTCATTTAGCTCGATTTAGAGAGAAATTCGAGTGTTTAGAAGTTCGAGTTATGGAAGTTCAACTGTAATTATCTAATTAGTTCTAACTAATTCTCAAGAAACTATATTTAATTTTAAATCGTCTTACCTTTCTCTATCTTCCCTTTAATCTACATTCTCTGTCCTTTACTCTTCTCCCTCTTAACTCTGCTCTGCTCTTTTTATTTTATTCTTTTCTTTAAATGCAGTAAATTCTTCTGTCGACGCATTGTCAAGATATAAAATAATAATGATTAAAACAAAATTAAAAAATAAATGTTTTAAAGACCAAATGCAACTGAGTCGGATGTAAGTATGCTGAATGGAAGTTCCGCAGCACGCGTTTTATCTGCAACGGACGTTGCAAGCGCAAAACAAGCACAAGAAGAAATGCGACAGCAACAAGAAGAAGAAGAAGTAGAATAACAACAACAACAGCAACAACAACAGCAACAACAACAACAACAGCAACGACAGCAACAACAACGACAACTGTTGCAGCTGATAAGCAATGCAACTATCGACAATAATGTTGAGCATTGCAGCGTGTCGCATGTTTTTTAAACCCTTGTTGTTGTTGTGGATGTTGCTGCATAAGTTGTTGCTGTCGTGTATGTTGCTGTTGTTGTTGCTGCTGCACCCAGTTGACATTTAAATGATGACTCTTGGTCGTCGGGGCCTTGTGCCGCGCAAATTGACATTGGCTGCGTATTCATGTTGCTGCCACAGCCACGCCCCCTCCCGCCACTGCCCGCCCCCCGTTGGTGAGTGACCGCATGAGTGTGCGACTGTGTGCATCAGTGTTGTCAAACATAGCTTTTTCTCCCCTTCAAATCTAGCTTTATTTAAGGACAAAAATGGAGGCAGCAGGAGTTTTGGTGTTTTTAAAAGTTTTTTTTTTTTTGTTTTTTTTGATTTAGAGAAAAATGTGTGTACAATTTGAGTAATTTTACAAACTTGATAATTAATCAAAACAATGACCTCGTATGTAAAAAGTAAGAAAACATAATTTTATTTGACTTAGGCCCGTTTTTTCAATGTCTAAATAAGGTATTTGATAACTATTTTGAAAAGAAATTTTTTACTATATGATAAATAGACTTTAAATGTACACTGGAAAAACGACCCTTATTTGTTGTTGTAAGTTAGAGCACTCAAAAGTTTAATGACAGCTCTGGGAATTCTATTTGAACAAAATATCTAATTTTTATGAATAATAGCAACAATAATCAGTTTTTAACCAAAAATAAAATTTATAAGGAAAATTAAGCTTTTTTTAGAAAACAACAAAAGCACTTAAAACAGCCTTTTTTAATTTTAAAAAGTCGTCAACACTGACGTGACTTAGTGCATGCATTTTTTTTTACAATTTATTTAACAAACGGCGGCGCCTTTGTTTTGACTCTAAACTGTCAAACTCATCATGAAGTGCATTATTTTTATATTTATTTTTTTTTTGTACTTTCATTGTTGTTGCAGCATTTGTTGTTATTGTTGTTATTTTGTTTTTGCTTTCAGGGCAAGTTCAATGAACCAGCAAATATAGCGAGCATTTGCAACAAATGCTGAAAAATAAAAACAACTAAAGAAAAAAGTAAAACTAACAAGCGGTAAAGGCTATAGTCGAGCTCCCGACTTTAGGATACCCGTTACTTATTTAAATAAATTTAAAATATTTTTTTTTTGCATGTTTTTAGGCACTTACATTGCCTGAAACTTAAATCAGCCATTACTACCTTTTTATCTGTCCGATCTTGTTGCGTTTAAATAAGATGATAGCTAATAATAGAAGTTAACGGATGGACAGACGGACATGGCTATATCGACTCGGCTGTTGATGCTGATCAATAATATATATACTTTATAGGGTCGGAGATGCTTCCTTTTCCTTTTACATACATTGCAGTGAATACAATAACCCTTTTTACTTTTTTTTTAAGTAACGGGTATAAAAACTAACAATTTGGCCCAGCTGTCTTGTACGATTTTCCTATTTTCCACAATTTTCCACTAATTTGCTTTGATTTGAGGCAAAACCTCAAGAGAAAATAACAACAACAGGCAACAAACAACAACTCCTGACCCGTTTCTTGAGCTATTTATAAAGCTGCTTTTGTTTTTACTTTACGTTGTTGTTTTTGCACATTTTCAGTTAATTTGTTGTAACAATTTTCCGCATCAACAACGACAACAACGCCAACAACAAATGACACCAGAGACGAAGCCCTTGTGGGCAAACAATGTGTGAATATCGGTTTGCCACTTGTTAAAATCCCCTCCCTTGTTCCCTATTTCACTCTTCTTAACTCCCTTAACCCCTACTTGCCCCCGCTTCATGTCAAATGCTATTTATGTTTGTATCTTTTTTTTTGCCCTTTTTTTAGGGCTGTTCTCTTAGTTTTCTAGCTATTTAATGCCATGCAAATGTTGATGTTGTTGCTTTTGTTTCTGTTTAGCAGCGTACCAAAAATTAGCACATTAACCCGTTGTTGGCTGCCGTTTTGCTGTCAGCGCCAGTATTTTTGTTGTTGCCACTTTTGTGTGTCACGTCTTTAGTTGTTGTTGTTGTTGTTGCTGTTATTGATTAAATAAGTTTGCAATGTGCGCACATAAATCGATACCAATATCGATATTACGTTGAGCAACAACAACAACAGCAACAAAAATAACTAAACCGACAACAACATCAAAAGCAATGCGCCTTTATCCAATTATAAACCATACACAAGATACAAAGATACAGATACCTAATGGAAAAAAAATTGAATAAAAAACATGTTTAAAGTGTTTGCTGAACTATGCGATACCCTGTAGCCGGTAAATGGTAAATTTGTTATTTACTTAAGTACACTCAATTTATAATTTTTATAAGTTTCAATTTTGAATATCAAATTAGGATTTTTTTTTTACTTTTTAAATACATATATTCGAAAACTAAATTCGAAAATTAAATAAATAGTATTATTATGTCATATTCGTCAATTTCATACAATAAGTGCCTTTAAAGCAATTTTCAAAAAATTATAAAAAATATTAGCGAAAACATTTTTGAAAATTTTTTTTGCAGTTACTCTCAAAATTGTTTGAAGAATGTTTTTGCATCCCAAAATTTTTGAAAAAAATCGAGGGAAAAAGTTTTGAAAGTTGACTTTTTTAAAATTAGAATATTTCAATGGGTACTTAATGGGTTAAGGAAAGTTATGTATCATTCGAACGGAATTTAGATGACCTATCCAAATACATTTATTAAATTTAAAGACTTGACTTACAATAGCTGTTATAGTAAAAGAATTAGGCGAGTAGTGTATATTCTAAATCTAAATTTGAAAATTAAATAGATAGTTTTTATTTTTATTTTATAGTATTATCTTTTATTCTGCTCTTTAATTTCACCTTTAAATTATTTAGTTTGACTTTTTTGGTCTCTTACATACCCTTTTTACACATAGTGCAATTACAGGGTATATGAATAGGTACAGTTGCCCGACTCGCAGTCTCAGCAGCCAAGAAACATGTGTACAATAACTTGCAAACAACAAATTGCCAGTCTTACAAGCTTTATTAATTACATACACAATGTACATACAATACATACATATGTACATATGTACCTAATGTATACTGTGCATATAGTTGAAAATATACAGCAGCTGAGAATGAATAACTGAATAAATCAAGCGACGCCTATTCACAGTTAACTCTCTGGAGGCAAAGTTTAAGCCGCTGGCAAACAAAAACAAATCTCAAGAATCAACTTAAGCCAGAAGCTAGACAACAGCAACAGCAAGAGTAACAGATATACAAATATACAGATACAGATACAGCTACATGATCTTGGCCAAAAGAAGCTCACGCTTCGTAATGATGACGACGATGACCAACTGATAAAAGCCACAAGCTAGAAAAACTAAACAGGAAGCAGCAGCCGAAAAAATATACAAAAAGTATATAATAAGCATACATATATCATATACATACATAGATGTACGTGTGTGTGTGTGTGTGTGTGTGAAACCGTTAGTAGCCAGAGCGTTAAGACAAGTAATAATCATAAAAATACTTGAACAACGCCGTTTATTTGAACTTTAACTTTAAGCGCTGCTGGCCAAGTCAAGCAAGTTGGTCAACAAAAGCAAGTTGGTAGCAGCGAGTGTGGCCAATGCATATGGCTCAGAGATGTGCACGTGACTAGCTTAATTACAGCGTGACACGCTCTATAAAGACGAGCAAGATAATTTATTTAATATAAATATTTATAAATAATAATTAATAATAAAAAAATATTAAAATTGTATACAAAAAAATAATAATAACAAAATATTTTTAAAATATTATAAAATAAATTAACAAAATAACGAAAACTATAAAAAAAATATAATATAAAATATAAAGTACTATAAAATAAAATATAAAATATAAAGTATAATAAAATATAATATATAATAAAAAATTAATTATTTAAAAAATTAAAAACAAATAAAAAATAATAATAAAATAAGAAATAATAATAAAATATAAAATGAAAATAAAATAAAAAACAATAATAAAATAAAAAATTATAATAAAATAAATAAAATAAAAAAAAAAAAAAATTTAAATAATAATAAAATAAAAACCAAATAAAAAATAATAAAAAAAATAATAAAATGAAAAAATAATAATAAATTAAAAAACTAATAATAAAATTAGAAACTGATAATAAAATAAAAAACTAATAATAAAAAAAGGTAATTATAATGAAATACAGTCGAACTTCCCTAACTCGAATCACCATTATCCACGAAAAAAGGTTCGAGTTAGGGAGACTTCGAGTTAGGGAAGTAGAATTGTATGAAATTTGCCTAGTATTGCCACTCGATTTTGTTCGAGTTAGAGAGACTTCGAGTTAGGGAAGTTCGAGTTAGGGAAGTTCGACTGTATTAATAATGAAATATGAATAATTATATTTAATCAAACAAATATAAATTGTTCTTTTATTTTATATTAAAAGTTACATTTTATTTAACAAATTATTATTTTATTTTATTATTTTTATCTTAAAACAATTTCATAAATTAAAAAAAAATTTACTTTTGCAATAAACTCTGGCTAAATATATAAATCAAAAAAGAAGAAAAAAATATTCAAGCAGTTCAAGTCACACTTTTGTTGCTTCGCTTCACTATTTAGTTCAGCCTTATTCTCTAATGCGTTTCTTTTTACTTTGAAACACTTTTCATTCAGTTGCCTGGGCTGGACTGTACTTTCTCAGCTGGCATTTAAACAATTTGAGCCACTTGGCAACACAGTGCTGCACCACTTGAACCACCTGAACCACTTGGTGGTGCTGCATTTGGTTATGCAAAAATCAAAGCACATTTAAACGGCGACATTTAATTGCAAACTGGTTGGCCATTGGCCACATGCATGTAAAACAGTCAACGGTTAGCAGGCAGTCAAGTAAACCAGCCAACCAACCACCTGTGGTGCAGTTCTAGTTGTTAACGTTGTTGTTGTGGTTGTTGTGGTTGTTGTGGCACTCACCAAAAATTCCAGCTGCCAATCCTTGTGGCTGAAATGTGTAACAGCCAGCGTCAAATGGTTTAACAGGCAGCTCATGTTGAAAGCCAATAGCAAACTAATTGGCCAAGTTGCCAAGCATCTCAAAGTGACCCAAAAACTGATACTACATTTTTCGATAAGCCAAGAATTTCAATAAACACACAAGTGCTATCAGCCAATGGCTTAAAGAAGAAGCAGCGTAAAGAAGATACCAAAATTTTATTGTAATTCTTGTATTTATTTTGCCTCAATATTTTGTTGTGCGCTGATTACGCGTTGGCCAAGTGACCTCGAAACGTGACCATTTTGCTCTGAGCTCTTGGCCAGGCCCGAAAAGAACCAGCAAGCCAGCTGACAATTGCGTCTCATTACACACAATGGCCCAAAAGCCAAAAGTGACTAAACAAAAAACCAAAATTCAACAATTTAAACTCGAATGATTTCAATTGTTAAGTTGCCCCCAAGTTGGTCAACAAGCAAAAAAAACTTCCTGCTATTTAAGCACATGTTATATACTTAATGTATATATACATATGTATGTATTCTCTTTTAAACTATATATAGTTTTCATCAAGCATGTGAAGCGCCATCAAGTTAATTTGCTCCAATTATGAAAATGCCCATGTGCTCATTAAACTTAATTGAGAGAAGAAACTGAAGAGAAGCCGCAAAGAATGCAAGCAAAACGAAACTTAAGACAAAAGCTCAGCCAGAAGAAGATGCTGCACTAAATTTATATACATATGTTTGTATATAGATGAATGAAGAAATGACTGAATGTTTGAATGACAACGGATCTCGCTGACACTTAACATTTAAGCGCAGTTAAGTTCACTTCATATGCTAAATCAGTTCTATTCTCTAAAGACCAAGCTCAAATGCGCTACATTGTTTTTGAGAATTATTGTAGATGCTTTTAAAAAGAAATTTATGTTAGAATTTGTCAATTTCAGATTATTTTCAAAATTATTTATTATTATTTCAAAATGTCATCAAACTATTTAAATGTTCACATATTTCAGTGTTTTATGTATGTACATATCTTAATAAAGATAAATAGAAAGCCCAAACATGTATTATTGTTTTAGGGAATAACTTTAGATAAATGTTTTCTTTAAGATATTTGTTTTATATCTAATCAATTTCCAATTCCACTTTCATAAGAAAATTAAATCGTTCCAGTTTCAAATTCAAAATTGTATTCAATACATTTGATTGTACATTTTATAATCTCATTTTCTGCATTTATTTTAAGTTTTGAATAATTTCTGCTATCAACTGATTTAATTCTATATTAAGTAAACAAAGGTTAGGAATTTAAGGGCAATTACCAAAGAGATTGTTCTAAAAACTTTTGATTATTAGTTTTATCAATATTGTGTTTCTTTTCATATTTCAATTTAACTCTTTATCATGTTTTTCCAGTTTCTGTTTTCATTTTAGCTTTTTCTACCCGCGCATTTCTATTTTCATTGATAACTAAATCCACTTAAAGCACAGCAACCTGTAGCATTATTACATTTGCACAACCTTTGTCCAGTTTAGATCTTAGATCTCTCACCAAGTTGACTTTGTGCTTTTTTATGTGGCAGCAACATTTTTTGCAACAAAATTGTTTGCGTAAATCTTGCAAGTTAATTTTGCCAAGAAAGTTTACAAAATTTGTTGCTTAGATAAATACATACATTTTTATATTTATGTATGAGTGTTTGTGTATTTATGTATATGTGTGCACTGAAGAAGTCTTCATTGTAAGCCGGCTGTAAAGTTGAAAGCAAAAGAGCTATAAATTCGCAGCCACATTCTTTTGGTCGCGCTCAGAAGTCGCCGAACAGGTTGAACTACTTTGTTGTTGTTACTGTTGCAGTTGCTGTTTTTCTTGTTGTTGTTTATTGTTGTTGTTGTTGTTGTTGTTGTTGTTGTTGTTGTTGTTGTTGTTGTTGTTGTTGTTGTTGTTGTTGTTGTTGTTGTTGTTGTTGTTGTTGTTGTTGTTGTTGTTGTTGTTGTTGTTGTTGTTGTTGTTGTTGTTGTTGTTGTTGTTGTTGTTGTTGTTGTTGTTGTTGTTGTTGTTGTTTTTGTTGGCCATGTGGCGCATGCGCATTGCCCAATGCAACAACTCAGCCCGGACATGGCTAGAATCTGCCTCCAAATAGAGAGAGAAGCATCATTTGAAGGGGCAAAGAAAAAAAACCAACTATAAATAGACATGGGGACAGCAACAGTGTTGACAGAAGAGCTTTTTTCCCGTCAAATCTAGCTATTTTAAAGCACATATGCGGGTCAAATTAAAAGCAGCGGGAATTCTGGATTTTTATAATAAATAAAACAAAATTTAAAAATAAAAAAATAAAAAAATAGAAGTAAATAAAAATAAAAAAAAGTAATATAAAAATAATATAAAAAAAAATTGAATAAAATATAATAAAAAAAAAATAATATAAAAAATAATAAAAAAATAATAAAAAAAATAATAAAAACAAATTTTAGATTTGTTACAATTTGTTAAAGTGTTAAGAAAACATAAGCAATTTTTTTAGTTTTTTTTTATGATGCAAAAATTTAGCTTCTTTTTCCAGCTTTTAACCAGCTAAAACCCAGTTTGGCAACACTGGACAGGACTTGCCATAGTTTCGCTTTCCAGCGTGTTTTCTTCTTCATCGAGAAAGAGACAACATCAAAAATTTGTTGCATTTCCGTTGCTTGTACGTTAAGAAATGCAATGTTGTTATTATATGTTGTATAGTGTTGTTGTTGTTGTTTTGGTTTTTCTTTAACTAGAGCAACAACAATTCCAAGTAAGTAATTTCCCATGCACTCTCGACTTATTCTTCGCTTTTCTACAACTTATCATTAATCTGCGTCGAGAGACATAAATTCATATACATACGTTGTATCTACGTAAGTAATTAGTTGTTGTTAGTGTTGTTGTTGTTGTTTTTGTTGTTGTCTGACTCTGTAATTAAAATACTCACACATATTTACATACGATTTTGATACGTTTCGTGGAAAAACAAGGAGGCAATTATCCAAGTAAAAGCGAAAATAAAAGAACCAACAAGTCTATGTGATTACTGCGAAAAGCGTACAAGAAAGAGATGGAGAGAGAGGAAGAGTGAAAGAGAGAAGACACTAGTTACTCAAAGTAAATAAACAAAAGCTAATGAAATATTTTATGCGAGAATTCAAGAGGCGAATTGAGTCTGGAAATGGCAACGGAAATGAGCGCAACTTTCGCTGCAATTTTTATGATATTATTATGCCAATTTTTTTATTATGGAATGCGCTGCATTGTTTATATAGCCCACACAACAACAAACCATGTAGGGTATACAAAAGCTCTGAATATTTAATTATTAAAAATTTTAACGCAATTATTATTAAATTTAAAAATATTTTGAATATTCTTATTTAAAATATGAAATATAATAAAATATAAAAAATAGTAGAATATAAAATTAATTAAAAAAAAATTTAAAATAATAATAAAATAAGAAACAAATAGCAATAATAATAAAATAAAAAACAAATAAAAATAATAATAAAATTAAAAACAAATAAAAATAATAATAAAATAAAAAAACAAATAATAATAAAATAAAAAACAAATAAAAATAATAATAAAATAAATAACAACTAATAATAAAATAAAAAACAAATAAAAATAATAACAAAATAAAAAACTAATAATAAAATAAAAAACTAATAATAATATAAAAAACTAATAATAAAATAAAAAACTAATAATAAAATAAAAAACTAATAATAAAATAAAAAACTTATAAAAAATAAAAAACTAATAATAAAATAAAAAAATAAGTATAATGAAATATTAATAATGAAATATTAATAATGAAATATTAATAATGAAATATTAATAATGAAATATTAATAATGAAATATTAATAATGAAATATTAATAATGAAATATAAATAATGAAATATTAAAAATAATATATAATCAAACAAATATAAGCTATTCTTTTATTTAATATTAATTTCATAAATATTGCCTTTCTTTTAAGTTGCTAGATATACCCATTATATGCACTCATCAAGTACAGGGTATTCAGGGCCGACAGAGAACAGATGACAGTGTGAACAACTGTATGCCATAATGCAATATTTATGAGCCATGAAAATGCAATTCGAGTCTTCCTGGATGCGCCTCACACCTCGACAATTGGCTGCAGTTTTTCCGCCGCTTTCCACAACTTCCTTAAGCAGCAGCTTCCGCAGCAGCAGCAACAACTAAAACAACAACAACAATACGGATCTTGTGGGTGCTTATTCACAGGCATAGACACAACGGGGCGTATGCGCAATAAATTAAACGCTGTCATTTCGCCCAGCAAGTCAACTCAAAAGTCAATTAATAACAAGCAGAAATAACAACAAAAATAACAGAAAGCAGAAGAAGACACTCGAGACATGCAACTGACGTCACAAGTTGCCACAGCTGCCACAACAACAGCAACAACAGCAACAACAACAACAGTTGCCTCTTGGTCAGTTCAAAAGGTTAAATTGCCTTGGACTTTTACGCCAGCTGCATGAACGTGAGAGAGTTTCGTCTAAGACAACTGAAAATAACTCTGCTTAACTTTAAGTTATGCCTTAAAAACGAAAAAAAAACTTAAGACAAACGAGATAATTAAGCTGCTTGAGAAAACGGAATAGAAGAATTTCATCTACTCAAAAGAAGAAGCTGCCAAAATGGCCAGAAAAATCTCTTTCTTCTTGAGAAAAAGACTCGTTAAAAAAAACATTTAAATTTGGCATTAAGTTGTAGCGAGAAGTTTAGAATTATGCTGAGGATCTGCTTAGAAAATATCTATAAATAGTTGAGTTTTGCAAAATTTAAGTACTGCAAAAATTGTTTAAAGTTCCTTGAAATTCGCTTTAAAATTTAGAGTAGAAAGTATTAAAAATATTTATAAAATTTTGGGTTTTCCCTAGACTTATGTATATATTTTATTTATAAAGAATAAATATTTTTATATTTTTTATATACAGTCGAACTTCCCTAACTCGAACTTCCCTAACTCGAAGTCTCTCTAACTCGAACAAAGTCGAGTGGCAAGACTAGGCAAATTTCATACAATTCTACTTCCCTAACTCGAAGTCTCCCTAACTCGAACTTTTTTTGTGGATAATGGTGATTCGAGTTAGGGAAGTTCGACTGTATTTCATATATTTTTTTATATATTTTTAATATATTTTTTGTGTATTATATTTAATAAATATTTAAATATTGAAATATTGATTTAATGAATTATTTGAATTTTCCTAGACTTGTGTACATATTTCATATGTAAAAAATATATATTTCATATTTTATATTTATTGTAAATTTTGCATTTCTTATATATTTTGTATTTTTCATATATTTTATTTTTAATAAATATTTTATTTAACCTTACAGTTCTGAATTGAAGCTATACAAAATACCTTTTACCTTTAAAATTTATTGACTAATTTTATTAAAAATTTTAATAATTGTTGGCTCGCACTAAATAAAATAAAAAGATTGTTTAACTGTTTTTTAAATTTCATAAAAATATAACAGTAACAAACCCCAGAAAATCAGCGCCCTTTTAGCAAAATTTGAATTCATTTATAGCCCTTTTTCTAGATCTAAAGCAATTTCAAAGTCAACAATTGAGCAGCTGCCCGCTAATCATTGTGGACAATTGTCTGGACAGGGACAGACAGACATAGAGAGAGACAGACAGACAGAGTTAGAGGCAGAGCAACGTTTTCAATTAAGCGAGTGAAAAGCAGGAAATCTGCGCCTTAGAACAAAAGAGAAAATTGGCTCTCCAACTGCTGCTGCTGCTGCTGTTGGAGGAGGAGGAACACGTGCCTGGCCCAGACCCAAATGGAGAATTGGCCAAAAGAGCTGGCAGAGGATGGGAGAAAGGGCGAAGGGAGGGGATGGAAATTTAGACCGACAGCCCGCAAAAGTGAAAATCTAAACCAAATGGAAAAAATTCTGGTTTCAATTGCTCGCGGTTGTTTTTTGTTATTGTTGTTATACTTGGATTCCCACACACTATGGGCTAAAATGAACAATATTTAAACAAAAATTTAATTTGTTTGTTGTTCAGTGTTTAGAAAATTAGATTCTTATTTTATTTTATTATTTTCATCTGTTTTGAAAATTAATATTGTAATTCTACATTAGTTAAACTTAAGTTCATTCTGAATTTCAAGTGTCTAGCTTTATATTATTATATTATTATTTTATTATTTTTTTATTTTATTTTTATCTGGCTTAAAAATTAATATTCTAATTCTACAATAGTTAAACTAAAGTTCATAACATATTTCAAATCTCTAGCTTTATATTTTAGCCAAAATAATCGTGCTTTTATGCCATAGTGCCATGGTTGAGTGCAACACGATGTGGCAAGACGGACTTTGCCATTGTTTAGCTTTGGATTTTCTGTTTGTTCCAGCTGCTTGACGACGTTAAGTGGCAAGAAAGAAAAGAGTGAGAAACAGAGAGAGAGAGAGAGAGAGGAGAAAAGAGTGCAACTCCAACTCAACCATCAACAAATAGTTAAACGAGTTTTGGCGCCAGTTTTAGTGCCAGCCAGTCTGGGCTTATTCCATTGTTTTTGGCCCGGTTCAATTTCAGTTAAGAGTCGGACAACGCCTATTCGGAAAAATTGAATTGAAAATGATCAGCACAATGAGAAAAATCGTCTGCACAAAAACCTGACCAACAACAACAGGGAGGGGAGTCTGATGATTTCATAACAATTATTGCCAAATGGCAAATAAAAGCATACGATTTATGAACGATCCTAAAAATCATTTTTATTCATTTGTTTTTCTTTTTTCTCTTCAAGTGTTTTCTTAATTTTCGCCGGCTGTTGTTTTGGCGTGGGCGATTTTTGCTTATTTTCCTGTGAGTGAAAAAACAATTTTCAAGTGGCCATTTTCAATGTAGACATAAAAATAAAATTTGTGCGAGTCGAAAATGTTGTGGCTTATATTTTTAGTCAGAGCAGCAGCAAAATATATACATATATTTTTATCCATTATAATGTTTTGTGTACATTTTGTAGATTGTTATAAATAAATTGAAATATTTTCTTATGCCCTAAAAAAGTTGCAAAAAGTTTTGCTAAGATCATCGAAATTATCATTGTTTAATCATAAATATATTTTTATTTATTAAAAGTATAATAAATAAAGATATATTTTAAAATATTTTTATATTTAATTAAAAGTATAATAAATAAAAATATATTTTAAAATATTTTTATATTTTATTTGAAGTATAATAAATAAAAATATATTTTAAAATATTTTTAAATTTTATAAGAAGTATAATAAATAAAAGTATATTTTAATATATATTTTCTTTCCTTAAAATGCATTAAAAATTCTCGAAAATTCAGAATAACTGTCAGCATCACATCAATCATGAAATCATGTTTTAATCATAAAGCTGTCGGCATTTCTTACAAGTTCAGTGACAACTAAAACAGTTGCATCCACAGTTAGAATGCATTTCAACTACCGTTAGTTCGTATTCTAAACAAAAAACATTCAAACATTATCATGATAATGTGACTATGTTAATTTTTTCAAAGTCCCAATTCAGTAAAACTTTATGATCCAACAGTTGCGCTTTGTTTTTTTTCTCTTTCTTTTTTCTTTCTGAGTAATTTGCATATCATTTGTGTTATTACACCGCATTATTGTTGTTGTTGTTGTTGTGAGCAATAAAAAAGATGTTTTCACTTTCGCAAATTAACAAAAGAATTAAGAAACAGATACAAAATACACTTTCCTATGGAAATGCACACAAAAGTCAAACAAAATCAAATAAAATACAAATAAAAAAACAACAAATTATGCAGTCACATGAAATGACAAGAAAGGTGGTAAAAAAAGAGATGAAAGAAAAGGCATAAGAAGAAGCAGGTAAACCTAATAAACCGGTTAGCACCTGTCTCAACTTGTCTGCGGTGTGAAATTATGAAAGAGGCGCAAAAGAATGCATTCATAATTTTCTAAGCAAATAAGAAAAATTTACAGCACGCATAACTTCAAAAATATAGCTTGATATACCCATTAAATGTGCTTAAATGGGGTACAATCGACTGCTGAGACTCTAAAAAAGAGGGATATTAAATTGAACAAGTTGTGACAAAGTTATGATAGTTTTTAGCTGGTTTCTGATTTTAAAAGAGAACTTAACGAGTCATATAGGGTATCTTTTAGTCTCTTAGTCCATTAAATGTGCTTAAATGGGGTACAATCAACTGCTGAGACTCTAAAAAAGAGGGATATTAAATGGAACAAGTTGTGACAAAGTTATGATAGTTTTTAGCTGGTTTCTGAGTTTAAAAGAGAACTTAACGAGTCATATAGGGTATCTTTTAGTCTCTTAGTCCATTAAATGTGCTTAAACGGAGAACAATCAACTGTCGAAACTCTAGAAAAAACAGGGATATTAATTTGATCAAGTTGTGACAAAGTTAGGATGGTTTCTAGCTGCTTTCTGACCATAAAAGAGAACTTAACGAGTCATATAGGGTATCTCTTAGTCTCTCAATTTCCGTATTGTCATTTGTTTGTTTTTGCTGCTGTTGTAAACAATGGAAATTCAAATTAACTGACGTTTTTTTATGATTTTTAATGTTAATTATGCTGATGAATAATGCCAAAGAAACTTCATTAGTCAGCACATCAGGTTGAAAGGGGACAATGAGCAAATTTATATAATATAAATATATTTATATGCACTTATATATGGACTATATACAGAGACAGACAAAACCGAAAGTGTCAAAATGAAATGCGGAAATACTTCCATAATGGGAATAATGCGAATTATGAACGCATTTTGCGTATCAAAACTAAAAATCGATTCGTTTTTCAATACGAATTCAATACGTTGCCATATCCAAAAAGTAAAAGTCTTTATAAAGTCTGGCAACTGGGTGGGGTCTGGAATTTGTGTTCGACGTGCTGTTTACTAAACAGCAAAACAAATCCAGGGAAATGAAAAGAATGCCAAGGAAATGCGTCAAGATGAGTTTTCATTTAGCTGCTGCTGCTTCTTCTGCTTCTGCTTCTTCTTTTTGCTACTTCTAGCTAGCAGTCAATGTTAACATTAACATAAACACAACAGCAACAACAACAACAACAGCAACAACTCTATAAACATATATTTTTCTTTGTTTATAATAAATGCACACGGCTTATAAAAATAAACGCATCAATTGCAATTGCCGGCAACAGACACCTTCCCCTCCCTTTCCCTTCCCCACCCCCTCCTTATCCACCACCTTACCTTTTGTTTATAAAGTGTAAATGGCAAATGTGTTTATAGTATTCAAGTTGATACACTGCGTCTCACGTGGCTTGATTAATTGTGCATTCAACTTACCTGAAAAACAAATGGAAAGAAAAAAAGAAAGAAAGTTAGTGAAAATGCAAAGAAAATTGTTTGCTTTAATTAACAATTAATTAAGTTATTGGAAAATTTTAAATGACTCAAAATGTGTTCATATTTAAAAAGGAATTATACTCAAATTGTGCTACAAACAAAAAAAAAAAAAAAAAAAAAAAAAAAAAATATAACCACCGTTTTTGTGCTATAGATTAGTGGTGGGCACGCAGTGGCTCCGGGAGCTAGTGACTGCTCCCAACTTTATTTCTGCCTATAGACAGACTTTTTTATCTTCTCATTATCGTTGCATCGATAGTTCTCTTAAATACATTAATAATAATTGCATATTATAAACGCTAATAGAATCGCCTTAATATCAACTGATAATTTATGATCTTAATATTCAACATGCATGAGTAGCACATCAAAATAGATTCAATTTTATCGATTGCTTGATTAATCGATTAATTTATCTGCCTTTTCCGTTTGGATTAACATATTTTAATAACATTTTAGTCGACAGAGCACAACAACTAAGTTAAGTTGTGCAATTTGTGGCAACTGGAGACTAAACGTAAATCGGGGACAACTTCAAAGTCAACGTTCTTAGTTTATGCTTCTTCTTCCTCTTATATTACAGTTGCTTCTTCTTCTTGTAGTTGCTCTTCATCTTCTGCTAGTTATTTGAAATCAACGCTACCGTCATTCCATAATAGCATTATCACAAGGCGACAACAACTACAACTACGAGTTGCATGACACGACCCAAAACACACACATACACACATTAGATGCAACACACACATACTTGCAACACTCATTAGTAAGTCTGTGTGTGTGTGTGTGTGATGCAAAATAGTTGGCAGCTGAGGCTGAAGCTGCCACAATGACAGCGTCGTATGGGGAGTGCATTGCACCGGCAACAACTGTGCAACAACTTCTTGCAGCCTGACACCGCCCCATGCACCACAGTGACTTACAGTGGGCCAAACACCTAAAATAGCGGAGCTTATTTTTAAAATAAACTCAAAAGTTATTTCCATTAAACAACTTATTAATAGTAAAAGAAGTTGATTGGATTAATGGCTTAGTCGGCATCTCAATTTAAACTAAGAGCTAAGCAAATTTTAATAAACTACAGAATATTTGTTTGAAAACAACTAAAAAAAAAATATTTAGTAATCAGATGTCTATTTTATAATATTTACATCTTGGTCTTTTTTTTTTAATATACGAATTAAACAATAGTCAACTAAAAAAGTTTTTCCACTTAAAATAGCAATAAAATAATGGATTAATAGCCATTTTAAAAAACGATTTGAAAAAAATTAAATAAATTAAAAAAATACAGTTAAACTTCCATAACTTGAACTTCTATAACTCGAATTTCTCTCTAACTCAAGCTAAATTAGTAGCAGTAAAATTAATAAACTTAACAAAAAGAACTCTATAATTTGAATATCTCAATAACTCCAACCTTTACTTTAGATTATGAAGATTCAAGTTAGGGATGCTCGACTGTAGCTGTTTTTCATAAGAATTAAAAAAAATAATTATATATTTAATTATCAAATAAGGCTATTTTCCAAGGTTTTGTATAGTTCTTCCATTTTTATACACAAATTAATCGAAAAGGTCGAAAAAAAAATGTTTTTTAAAATAAAAACAAAAATAATTAATAGAAAATTTAGAGATTATGTTTTTATTTTTCGGTTATTATTTCAAAAAATAAAAATATGAACTTAGGGATAATTTTTTTTTTTTTATTATTACTTAAATTCCGCTAACTCATTTATTTATCCCACTGTGCGAGTGCAACTTTAACTTCAACTCGTTGCTCTGCTTCTGCTTCTGCTCGACTGGCAGCAAACAACGCGCAACTTTTATGCCTGTCGACAACATTGTTGTTGTTCCTGTTGTCGTTGTTGTGGTTGCTGTTGTTGTTGCTTTTTTATGGAGCGAGCGGAGTTTTAATTTTATTATGCCCCGTCGAGTGGCAACAAAGTTAGCGAGACACGTCTCAGACTCTTGACTCTTGACTTATTTCGACTGTGCCACAACACAACGCAACACAACACAAAAAGTGTGCCGCCTGATGATGATGATCAACTCTGGAATCGGACTTTGCAACTTGCAACTTGCCAACTCGGATTCGTTGATGATCCAACTTAATATCAATGCAATTTCTCACGATTAAACAAAGTCAACGAATGCATGAATGAATGAGATATGAGTGTATTCGCTTTTTGCACTCAATGATTGATGCATTTCATTTCAAATTGTCATAAACATCAAAGGCAACAAAGCGTTGTCCCCTCTCGTTTTTCCCCCCCTCTCTTTATCGCCATGCGGCACGCGATTCCTTTGCACAGTTTATGGAAGAATGATTCAGTTTTTCAGTGTTTTTCATTATTCAGTTTTGTTCAGAAACCAGGAATCGCAAATAAAAGTTATGAGTAATGAAAATTATTTAAAAATTAATATTATAAAAATATTGAATAAGTTTTACAATTAAAGTAGAAAAATTAAAAATTAACTTTTATAGATATTAAAATTTATAAAATTTGAATATAACTTCTAAATTATTTCAATATATTATATCTATTTTAATTTATATCAACAACATAATTATTTTAATTTTATAATTTTTATTTGACAACATTTAATCGTATCGATCCCTGGCAAAAACTGAAAGCGACCCCATTATTATTTTCTGGCGTTGTTTCAACCACGTACAGTCCAATGAGTCAAACACTCTGGGGATCGTGCCCAGTAGCCAGATACGTGAGCAATCCCCTCCCCCTCTCCTGCCCCGACCCCTTTTCGCCCTCTACTTGTTGTTGTCCCTTCCGGCCCGAAAGAATCGATTTCTTTATACACAACAGCAGTACAAAAATAAAAACAAATCATGTTGCCTTTGCAATGAGTTCGTTGGCTTTGTTGGCAACATGTTGCCGCAACATGCGCTCATACACATGTTGCCACAGCTGCCTCTGCTTCTGCTTCTTATCTCTCGTTGTTGCTCTCAAAAGCATTTAACGATTTCCGTTAGTTATAAAGGCGACGCTCACTCTCGACTCCTTCACAAGAGTTGCCCACGCAAGCAGAAAACACAAAAAAATATGACAACAACAGAACTAAAACAAGCAAAGCTTTAATGGAGTCTGCTCGACTAGCCAATACCCTCCAGGTAACAAAAGTTATGAATTAAAAAAAAGTTAAAATTGAAAACAAATGTATTTGAATGAAAAGATTTCAGAATTTATTATTTTAAAATAAATGAATTAAATATTTTAAATTTTTGTTCTTAATTAAAACAAATTGCAAACAAATATTTTAATTTCAACTGTTATTTAGAAAAATGAATATATGTATATATTATAACTATTAATTATTATTTAAAAAATAAAAAAAAATATTACTTAAAATAAATGAATTAATTATTTTATCGTTTTGTTCTTAATTTAAACAAATTGTTAACAAATATTTAAATTTCAACTGTTATTTAGAAAAACTAATATATATTTTATAATTATTAAATATTATTTAAAAAAATAAATTTATTATTATTTTAATGTTTTCTACAACTTGTACCACCATCTTTAACTTCTCTTTATTTAAGCAGGGTATTTTCAAACAGATATATAAATAATTTGAGTTTAGTTTTTGCAAAGCCACACCAAGAATAACATAATAAAAAGATGGCACAAACGTATTTTATGAATAACAACAACAAAAGAGACAAGCTCTGAATTTTGGTAGGGTTAAAACCTCGGGCCTGTCATGTGACAGGAAATGAAGCTAATTTGCTGGCGGGGTGTGGCAGCTGTTTGGCCAAAAAGAGGGACGGACACAACAGGCAGGCACAACAGAAAGAAGCAGAGTCAGAGCCAGATTCAGAGCCAGGCCAAGGCAAAAGAAGGCTGTGTCCTCATATACATATATATGTACTATATGTATATTTACATTCAACCTTTATGTCAGTGGATAAAAGCGCATAACATTTTATGATGGCGACGTCACACACAACAAAGGAAATTTCCTTCAGCTTCTCATACCATACACTTACCCTCCTACGCATCTTCCTCTCACTCTCTTCCTCTCACTCTCTCTTTTCTTCTCTTTCACTCTCGTCTTGCGTTGCCTTTGAACTTCCCTTCGGCATTTGAAAGCTTTTTCAATGAGCTTCCATTGCACTGTGCGACAATTTAACAAATGCTCTAGTTAATATTTTATAATTCCTAAAAGGAATTAACTATGACTACACTGAGAAAAACTTTTAATAATGAAAAAACTTAATATTTCCTCTTATGTATAGTTATAATAATTAAATATGACTACACTGAGCACCAATATGTATAGTTTTATAATTAAAAAATTTTAATTTAGTTGTATAATTTATTTATACACAAAGCAAAAATACTTGATACTTCATTTCTTTAGCTTAATTTCTAGAATTTTAAAAATTTATCTGTAAAACTTAATATTATTCGTCACAAAATTGGATATCAGAAATTTTGGGGCATAAAAATGTTTCCGTCACTAGACTTTTACCTCATAAAGAGGTTTTTTAAAAGATTTTAATTATTGCCAATCTCCACTTCTATCACCCACACTTTTCTCTCAGTGTAGTCCACACTGCATGCTTTTCCACTTTCGAGCATTAAACAAACATCATAATCAAGCATTTTGCCGCAATGTTAGTGACTAGAATATATATTTTGTAGGTGAGGGGGACGCAGAGGACAGAGGTTGAGGGGTAAACAAAGCCACCCACACAGAGTTCTCCCTCTGCTCTCTCTCTCTCTCTCTCCCGCTCTCTCCCTTGCACAGCTGACCCTCTGCGTGAGTCATAGAGAGAACAGCTGTTGCTTGGTGGTTTGCCTGCACCACATAATAAGAGGGTGGCTCAGCCCTCATCCACCCTCACCACCCCCTTTCTATTTTGTCAGATGAGTCAGCAAAAGGAAAACTGGGGAATGACTCAAAAGGGAAAAGCTTCTCGTCAACTGTCACAGCACATGATGATAAAGGAACGTGTTGCTGTGCTGATGATTAAACAACAGCCAAAACGTGATGAAATTGGAGCAAACAGAAGGCACTCTAAAAAGGGCAGGGAAATGTGTATAAACAAAGAACTGGCAACTGGTAAATGGTAACTGGTAAATGGTAAATAACGAATGCTAACTGGTTGCCATGACTCTAGAAATTCCCGCTCTTGGCACTTGTTCACTGCGTGTCAAGTGGAAATGGAGCAGACAACAACAAAAAACAACAGCTAAAAATAAAAGTAACATTAATTAAATATTTTTGAATATTTTCTAGCATAAAGGTGTGCTACAAAAATCTCTTTCACTTGAATTTGACATAAATTTGTATGAAATGTATGTCAAATTCATGCGAAAGCGATTCCTGTGGCACCCCTGATAATTTAAAAAAAAAGGAAAAATATTATCATGTAAAAAATCAATTTTCGGACGATTGCTACTTTAAAACCGTTGTTGTTATTATGCTCGCAACTCTATAGTGCGACTTCACGGCGCCGAATACTCAGAAATAAAGTTGGGAGCAGCCATTAGCTCCCGAAGCCCATGCGTGCCCACCTCTGCTTTAAAATTGTAATCCAAATCAGAAAAATAAATAAAAATTGCGAAAAAAAATAAGTAAAAAAAAATACAGTGATGACAAAAATAATAGAAACGAAGGTCATATTGACATTTCAAGCTAATTATTTAATAATATGAAAAAACAGATGCCCATGAATATAGAAATTTGATAAAATTTTGAAATATTGCTAAAAAGAAATATTATGAAATTAAAAAAAAACTATTTTTCCGAAGAAATTTTAAAAATACAAAAAATAATTATCATTCCTAATTTTATGTCCTTAAAGTATATTATTTATAGTCTCTGTTAAGTCACCTTTCATGACAAAATTTGAAATACCCTCTAAAATTATAGTTACTTCAAGCGAGGGTTGTTCTCGCTGTTTACATTTTTCAAGTGATTTGCGAATATACATATATTTGTGGCAGCCACATGTGGCATCGTCACGAGGCGTAAATGAATTATGCACTACAAAAATAAGTCATAAATCTGTCAAGTAATTAATCTATACATATTTATGTACAAATGTACATATATTTTTGACAGCACAGGGTTAAAAATGCAACAAACGAACTTGTTGACGACCTCGTTAACCTCTGCAGTGAACTCTTATCGTTGCGGTGACTTATTCCACATAAATTAATAGTATTTTTAATATATGCATATACACTACTGGCCAAAATAATAAGTACACGCCTATGAACTTTCTTTGAAGTCCTGTAAAACTTTTTTAATAAACACTACGGAAAATTTAATATCACTTTTATTTTTCTTATTTATACTATATTCAAAAAATATTTAACAAAGGCAGTATTTAATTCAAATATAGATTGTGTGGTCAACTTTATCAAAAAAACATAAACATGGGTTTGTCAAAAAAATAAGTACACCAATTCTTCTAGGTCAAAAGCTCAAAAAGTATTAACAATTTTCCAAATTTTTTCTCATCATTAGTTATCTTATACTAGTAACCAGTATATCCACCCTTATTTTGAATGGCCTTGGCGATCCTTTTCGGCATACTGTTAATAAGACTCTACTGGAATCTTATACCACTTTTTTTGAACAAATTCCCACAATTCTTCGACATTTCTAAACGTTTTCGTTCCTATTCGGGGCTTCAAGTCCCCCCCAAAGATTTTTAATTGGGATGGGGTCAAGAGACTGACTTGGCCAACTCATAACGTTAATTTGTTTTTTCGTAAACCAAGCCTTGGCCAGCTTTAAAGTGTGATTTGGGTCGTTATCCTGTTCAAAGACCCATCTTAAGGGCATGTTTCCTTAGCATATGGTTGCATAATATTAGTCATAATGTTTTTGTACCCGAACTGGGTCTCAGTATCTGTCATACGATGAATCGGCCCAACGCAAAGCCAATAAAAACAGCCCCAGGCCTTTATACATCTGCCTCCGTGCTTAACAGGTTTATTGGTGTACCGGACGTCGAAATCTTTGCCTTTGGGACATCGTACATATCTCCTAGACGTATTGCCGAAAAAATTTTTTTTGTCTCGTCGCTCAGTAATACGTTATTCCATTTTTTGTAACCGTCTAGCCCACACCATGCCAAATAATTTTTGACAAATTGTTTCCTCATCTTAAAATTTTTTCCTCGAAGCAAAGGAACCTTTCGGGCTATACGTCCTGGTAGGCCTGCATATTGTAGCCTACGACGAACCGTTCGGGATGATAATTCATTGCCAGTTTCGGAGGAAATGGCCTTCGAAGACATGAAGGGTTAATTTTTTGCAAATTTGACGATACAATTGTACGTTGTTCGGGAAGATTTCTTCTTCTGTCCTCGATTTTCGTCAAGCTCTTTTGATTTCAAAGCATTCTGAACGAAACAAGCTGGGCGTCCAATGCTTTTCGCAATTTCTCGGGGACTTTTCCCTTCATTCTGCAAATTCCTGGCAATGTTTTTTTCTTTAGCAGCGCAATGCTTCTTGCGGCCCATCTAAAGAATTTTTTTAACTCTTATCTATAAAAATATGCAAGCAGTCAATAAAAACCAATAAACCTTTAAGCAAATCCTGATCTTATCCTTTAGAATTGATAAATAACACCCCTGTACTTATTATTTTGGCCAGACCAAAAATGATCATTCTGCACAAATTTAAGTTTAAAATGGTATAAATGGGGTTAGCCACTTTCATTTTTGATTTAAATGATAAACAACACTATTGCCTTTTCAAAAAAAAAAGATTATCAGCAATACATTCAGAAAATATTGATATATTTCATATCAAAGTTCGACGATACCTATGTACTTATTATTTT